>CAJVQA010004529.1:0-17437 GCA_910591915.1 Cetraspora pellucida
GAATAACAATTAGTTATATATTAATATCCAATTGATATATCCATGTATTCTTATTTTCCTACTTGATATTATATAATAAAAAAAAAAAAAAAAAGATTGTTAAATAGATCATTTTGGTATATAGTAACTTTATGAAAAGTAAGTTGGATTTTATAATACTTGCTAAAGTTAATAAGTGCTTGCCAGATAGAGAAATATGAAGTATAAGTAAAAGAAAGAGTAGATGCTGATTGGCAGATGTTATGATATTTAGAGATTACTGATTGTGAGTCAGTAAATATGTGAACAAAGCAATGTCTAGGAGCAGTAATAATTGCTAAGAGAATAGTAAGAATTTCAGCTTTGAAGAAGCATGGCCACAGTTTAACTTGTACTTGAAATGAATTAATAGTTGTAAAGTTATCAACTTGAACCCAATCTATATTCATAGAGCATTGCGATATATCAAGATCAATAACAGAACCATCAGTATAAAATAAAATAAATAATAGATTGTGATTTAAGTTAGTGATAGTCTGAAGATTGTTAATAAGTTGACATGTTTCAAAAATAGGTGGTAGTTGTTATAAATTAATTGTGAATAAAGAAGAAGGTGAAATATGTAAAGAATGTCAAA
Source organism: Cetraspora pellucida (assembly GCA_910591915.1). Lineage (NCBI taxonomy): Eukaryota > Fungi > Glomeromycota > Glomeromycetes > Diversisporales > Gigasporaceae > Cetraspora > Cetraspora pellucida. Next base: position 617 of record CAJVQA010004529.1, read on the forward strand.
GAGCAACAAAGTATGCAATATTGAGAAAATTTGCATGAAGATTAAGAGTTTTATCAGAATTGATGCAACAAAGCAGTTAAGTAGCCAAGTTAGTAGAAAAGAAAATAGTATATTTGTTAACAATTGTATTTTAATTAAGGTGGCATCCAGTACATAATGTGGTAGTAGAGAGAAGAGCAGGATATAGATTGGAGAACTAAGGCTAAAATGAGCAATATCAGTAGTTGATGAGAGTAAGACTAATAGGTGTATTATGCCTTCTAGTCTTGCCAATAATTATTTGGTTATTAAGAACAGTAAGTAACCAAGATTTAGTGTTAAAAGTAAAGTGGTCAGTAGAATAGCAAAAGTAGTTTATAGAAGGTAAATTATAATGTTCATATAGAGTATGTTAGTAGAAATGACTTGTAGTAATATTCTTAAGGGTAATAAACTATTGTGGTATAACACCTTTTGGAATTTTGTTAAGTCTAGATAAAATATGTTGCCAGTACAAAAGATATAAATTGTCATAAGTAGTGATTTGAACTAGAAAAAGAAGTTTATGATATCTGAGTTGTTTTTTAAAAATGGGATATTTTGGATAAGAAAAAAGAAGAGATTCAAGAGATATAGTTCTGTCATTTAGGGTGTATAGAATGTTGTAGATTGGGCTTATTGAAAAAGTCCAGCCTATATGTTTGATAACTTGTATTATTTTGAAGTTTGTGATTAATTAATTAGGTTCATTAATGGTTGGCTTAGAATAAAAGAAGATATTATTAGAAAATCAGAGGTTGTTTTAAAGTTGTTAAATACATATACAGATTGATGTGCCTAGTAGTTCAGGATTGTTAAACCATTTGAGAAGATTGGAAATATGATGTTGTAGTTGAATATTTCAGATATGTTTAATGTTGTAAATATAAGAATGTAATAAGGTACTGAATGGTATTGTACAACAAAGTTTAGCTTTAAGCTTAACAAGACCAATGTGTTGAGTAAAAATTTTGTGGCAAGTAGGTTGGCTAATAACAATATTATGTAAGCAGTATTCAATAATAGGAATGATAACTGTATTAATAATATAGTAGGTATGTGAATCAGTTATACATTTTGTTTTTGCAATTTGGATAAGTTAAGAGAATTCAGAGATAATTAATTTTGTTTGATTAGATTGTTTATTATCTAAAGTAAACCAGCAATCTAAAAATTTAAATGGTTGTTTAAAAAAATAAAATGGAAATAGATGATTATTATAAGAGATAGAAGTATAATAGAATGAAAAATTATTAGTAACCAGAATAAATTTTGAGAGATTAACTTGGATGTTTGCTATAGCATAAAATAATTCAGCTATAGATAGTATATAAGATAACTCAGTTTGTAAAGAAGTGACCCAAAGAGTATCATCCATATATGCTAAAACAGAGCATTGTTTTTGTAATGAATTAGTTGTTTAAAATTTTAGATTGGTGGTTCAAGTAGATTGTAGAGTATACCCAGAAACATTTAAATATATGTATAAAATAAGTGGATTGTAATAAATTTATTATAATAAAGATGTAATTGTTTCATCTTGGTCAATACTATTGTGAACTGGGTAAAAAGAAGTAAGATCAAGACTGGTAATAACTTGGTTATGATAATCAGTAAGGGGATCAGTAAGAATATTGATAATGAATGAAGGGAGTAAGAGATAAAAGAGTAAATGTTTAAAAAGAGCAAAGTTTACAGAATTATATGCTTTGCTCATATCTTGTGAAAGTAACAAATATCTTTGTGATTACAGATAGTATCTTCAATAAGATTATTGAGAATATAAATAGAAATTGAAGTACTATTATTAGGAAGTACAACATAGTTAAAAGGTGAGAGAATAGGGTTTAAAAAATATACAGAGCTAAGTTAGTTTGTAAAAATTTTTGTGTAAAATTTGCGAATGTGTTCAATTAGACTGATAGGTCATGTGAAGTTAAAGTTATTATCAAAGATGTTGCATTTAGGGATAGGATAAATTCTACTATGTTTCTATTGTTTAGAAATTCTGTTGTCAAGAAGACAACAATAAAAAAAAGCTGTAATAGCAAAAATGCATTAGGGCTAATGTATTTAAGCATTTTATAACTAATTCCTGTAGAACTACAGGTTTTATTATTAGATAGTTATGAGAGAATTTTGAGAAGTTCTTCATTAGTAATAGAAGTGTTAAGTAAATGATACCAATTTGGATTGATGTGAGAAAGTAGAAGGTATTGTTATTTCCAGAAATTATTAAAGAGGGTTTTATTAATAGGTTTGAGTGCAGTTCAATCATGAAAATAAGACTGGACATGTTGTTTAATAAGTGATGAATCTGTAATGAGTTGGTTGTAATTTTATGTTTAAAAGATGAACAGATTGGTGATAGTAATTGAGAATGCTATTAATAGTCTAAGTAGAATGTGTTGTAAGAGTAACACATCTTTTGTCAATGGCTTTATTGATTTGTTGTCAAAGTAAAAGAGAGTTTTCAAGATGACGAGCATAGTAATGTTTCCAAATAAAGTGGGCATATTGAAGCCATAGTTGAATACATAAGGAGTTGGTAGAGATGAGTAATTGAAGGTCATTGTAACTGTTTATTAATTTGAAAGATGTTTTGGTTAATACTTGAGATATTAGAAGATTGGATGAGTTTTTTAACAAGTTTAATGAAATGTCCAAGTTTTCTAAGAAAGAGATTTAGTAAAGTACTATGGAGTGAGTATTCATGATTGTAACTTAATTTGTGAGAGATTTTGTTAGTAATTGTATAAGTGGCAGTATAAAGTATAGAGCATTGAATTTTGTGCCAAGTAGTTTCAATACTTTCATCAGTAGTACTGTTAATAGAAGTTTTATATAGTAAAAGCTGTTAAGTTAAAGTATCAGCAAAAGAGTTTCAGTTTCCTGTAGTCATTGTTTTATAATTGAATATATGATGACTAATCTCAGTATGTTTTTGTAGAGGTTAGCTATAAAAATGTCCAGATGAAGATGAGAATCAAGTGATCACTTGAGGTAAAGGTTTGACTGTTGTCAAAACTATAGAAAAGAAGAAATTGTATATTAAATAGTCAGTCCAGATGTAGTTAATGTAACTACTGCTAGTATTGTTAGACTAAGTAAAGTGTTTGTTGTTAAAACGGGCTTCAATATCATATATATTAAAATAATTAAAAAAGTTGATGAGTTTATATTTGGAAAAAGAACTGTAAGTATGATCCTATGTATTAAAGTTACCAAGAATGATAGAATGAAGATGAAGTTGAGAAGCTTGTTGAATCCAGTTGATTACTGTATTTTGGGTTTAGTTGCAACTAGTTATATCAGTAGATAAGAGATATACTAAGATAATATAAAGTTTGACATTGCTTCAAAAGAAAATATTAAGTGCAATAGCTTCTTCTGAGTGAGTATGAAACTATAAATGTAAGGTTTAAGATGATTATAAATTATTATAACTATCTCTTTTATAGAAGTAGAAGAGTTAGACTAATAGTAGTGAAAAAGTTGTTGTTGCAGAAAAAAAGATTAGTTTTGTCAGAAATTTTTGTTTCAGTAATGCTAACAATAGATACGTTATTATTAAGACAGTAATTTTGCCAGGCTTTTTTTTTTGTTAGATTATTAAAGCCTCTAATATTGTATATAGCAATGGTTAAATTAAGATAGTAAGAACTTAAGTCAGAAGAATGTAAAGCAGAGTTATAGTCAATAGAAGTAGAATAATAGTCATTAGAGACAGAATTAGATAAAATAGAAGTAAAGCTAAAGGAGTTGGATTTGAGAGAGAGGTTATAGAATAAAGTGAAGGTGTAGAGTAATAATTATATAATTTGACAAAAGAGTGTTATTAGAAAGATATATGTGGGTTTTATTATAAGATGAGTTAATAGAAAATGTAATACTAAATACAGTTTTGTTGTTATTATATTTGTCAATATTTTGAATTAAGGTTTAAATAGTTTGACTATAAGAAAAAAATGGTAAATTGTAATAAAGAAGAAATTTGTTAAAACATATATGAAGATCATAAGAAATTAAAGATATTGTAAATAATCTTTCAAAATTGTCTTATATAGGGTTGATTACTATATACTTGGCTCTTATGGCTATGCAAGGTACTATAGGCTGCTCTATATATTGGGTCTGACCACCATTAACTTGGCCTTCGATATAAATAAACTTACCTATCTGCTTATTTATATTATTCTTCTTATTAACTACAATGGTTGTATCTTTTAATAAAGTAGTGGCTGCTTTGATGTTAGTTGTAAAAGACAAAGAATTTAAAAGAAAATTGTAAAAAAAGTGAGTCAAGGATTGAAACAGATTGGAAATCAAAGTTAAATTTTTTTACTAAAATTTTTTTAGCTGTTAGGTAAACAGTATCATTAAAATATTTAACAATTTGTAGATAAGTAGATTTTTAATTTTTGACTACATCAAAATAGGTAATAATTTGGGCAAGAAATTTGGTATTAATGATGTTTTTTGTAAGAAGATTAATTGTCTTCTTCTTAGAAAAAGACTGTATGTTGTGGTTTTTAGCAGCAGTTTGATAGTATAAGAAAAGATAATAATAAAAGTAGTAATTATGCATTTTGGATTGGTTTTAACTTTATTTTGTGTGTATACAAAGTCTTCAGCTTGGTCAGCTAATTTGTTCAAAGTTTTGGTAAGGATAGGTTGATCAAGTAAGACAGCATGTTCTTTGTTTTTGTGAAATAATGTAGTATTAAGAGTTGGATGAATTCATACTTCATCATCTTGAGAAAGAAAAAATGAGCAGTATTTGGATAAGATATTATTGAAGAGCTTGGTGCTGTCATGAAATTTTTTATTATTAAGATATTGATATAACTTGTTTTTATAAGTAAAATTATGAAAATTAGCAACTCGAGATGCTTTTTCATATTGTTCATGAAGCAAGTTAGGTTTTTGAAATATATAAGATTTAGGAAGATATTTAGATAATTAGAAAATAAAATGTTATTAGAATTAGATTCTAAAAGAGATGTGAACTTTCTCTTTATTAATGTTGGAAGAGAATTGTTGATTATAAGGTAGAAAGTAAGTTTAAATCAGGAATTAAAATGATCAAGAGAGCTTTAAGTAAGAGGATACAAAATCTCTCAAGAAAGAGAGTTTTAGAAACATTAAAAAGAAGTTTAATATTAAATCTACATTTAATTGAATAGTAAAGTATTTTTATTAAAGATCAATAGTTTGAATAAAAGATTCAATTTTGAATCTTTTAGGTCTAAGCTTTAAGTCTTCAGTAAATTTTTAATAGTTAATTGATTGGTAATTATTATATAAGAAGAAATGAAGCTATGCAAGATTAAGACAAAGTTAAAGACAATTGTAGGTAGTATATAAGAGAATAGTAACTAATAAGATAAAAATTTCAAGATAGTTAAGTTTGGTGAAAAGAATAGTTGTGAATTTGAGAATAAGATTTTTAAAAATGAATTCAAAAAGATCAAAAGAAATAGTAGCACTTTTGTCAATATAGAGGTTACTATTATAGATAAGATCAGTTAAGAATTCAGACTATTGTCTAGCCATTATATGGATGATATAATAAAATGAAGCTTTGAGTGCTAGTTGAATAGCATAGCTGGCTTAATTTCTTTGCTAGGATAAAAGTCATAAAGAAATTTTTTGAGAAAAGTAAAGAATTGAAGAAAGAATGGAGTTTGTAATTTTTTATTAGATTGTATTTCTTCAGTGCTAGAAAAATTTGCAACCTAGTTATATGTGGGATTAGATTTTGTCTTAGTGACACTAGAATAGGATTGAGAAGAAGTTTGTTTAAAGTATTGTTAGATTGATTAGAATTGTTAAGATTGTTAGAATTTGAGTTAGAGTTATCAAGCATAACAAGAATTGGAGCTTGATTAGAAACATGATTGATGTTAGTAGCTGTAGAAAAGAAAGAGTCAATAAGGTCAGAAGCAGTTTAAAAGATTTGGTAAAAAGAGACAATAGGAGGGTTAGTAGTTTAGAAAAATTTGGTTAGGACATTTTGAAAAATTTGTGTAAGATATTTTTTGGTCTGAGATGAGCTAGTTTCATGTTGAAATAAAGCAGTCATATAGGCAAGATAATAAACTTCATTATTCTTTGTAACATATTTTCATTAAAATAGTGGCACTTATTTCTTTTGATATAACCAATAGGAAGAGAGCATTTGAGGCAGGTATGGTAGTGTATATCAAGTGTAGGAGATAAAGAGACACTATTAGTTAAAGAAAAGAGGTTGGTTATAAGTTGTTAAGTTGATCTGTTTAGATTTTTTTTGAGTTATTATTAGCATAAACTGTAATAAGTTCAATAGCTTGAATATAATTAGTATTGGTAGGTAAGATAAATTTAGTATGATATTTGCCACAGAGACAAGTAATTACAGAAGTGAAAGAAGGAGCTTAGAAGAAGTAAATAATTCTGTTGGATTTAAGGTTTTTAGTTAAGCAAGCAGTAGATTTAACTTTAGAAGAAATTGAATAAACATTGTTCCACATTCTTTTTCATAGAAGACAATTTCAAAACTATCAAAAAAGTTTTAGTAGAAGTAGTCAAGGTCTGCTGTATCTGGCTTTTGGTTGGTTAATGTAAGCTTTTTTTTTTCTATTAAACTAGTCTCTTTTAGGTCTAGAGTTTTATTTAGTAAATTGGATATAGGGACTTGTGGTCAAAGCCTCAATAAAGTCATCTTACATTAGAGAGTCAACTAGCTACATGTACACTTTTGGTGTCTAATTTAAGTAGTTCACCAATGGTTCTATATTAGCTGTCATACCTGTAACCCAACTAAGATCATTGTCTATTTAAACTCTCTGTGCTGCAATCCTTACTGTGTCACTAGATCATCTCCAATACAGCCATCAGTCAAGAAGGTCTAGATACTTTTATCTATTTCCCTTAGGACATCATATCTTATTTTATGCAGTGTATCCTCAGAAGCATCATTACTAGAGCATTCTTTGACCCATATACAGCTGATCTAGTTTTATGTAACACACTATAGTTACCTAACACTTGCAGTTACAAGAGTTCTCTGTTTAACTGCTACATTACACTATTTCTACTTTTATAAAGTTTATCCAAACCCCAATATCTATCTTTCTGATTTCTTCTTTTCATCTCTCTACTATCCAACTTAGAATCTGACAGACTCTCTAGACTTCCAATTCAGATAATCCAGTATGGTATATTTTGGTATCCTTTTCCTCTGACAATTCTAGCAGCCTGGTTGATCATATGCTCCTTTATACATCTTTCTATCTGGTTGCATGTCTGTCTATTCCTTATTGGAGTTTTCTAAGCTTCCATCAGTCTGTTAACATTGTCAAAGGCTTGTACTACTCTTTACTCAGAAATTTCTAAGTGGGCTTCTATCTTCTCAGTTTCTTGGTCTTCTACATCTGGTAGTCTTATCATGAGTTTGCACTGAAGTCTTATGTGACACCAGTTATTAACATTTCTCTATATATGTGTAACATTACACTTCACATAGATGCCTTAGGCTCCCAATAATAAGTAAAACCCGATTGGTTGTACTCAAGATTACAGATACCTAAATTCAATCGATCAACAAGAAACAGTTTATCATAACACAGGTTAATTACTAAATTTCATTGTAGGTGGGATTTGAACTTTAGACCTGCCATTTGGAGAATGACAACCTAACCACTACACTAGGATTGCCATTCTTTTTAATATAGGCATTTTTAGGATATAAGTAAGTAGATAGATATTATATTAATAACTTAGAAAGTTTTTCTAAATAAAAATTATAGTTAAATAATTAATTTGCAATAGTAGTAGTTAAAGAAAAGGATTGTATAGTTGAGATGTCACTAGTATAGCACAGAGTGTAACTAGAATGGTTGGGATTACTGATATAACTTAGGTACTATACACAAATAAGATTTGCAATACAAATTATTATGTATTATTAATAAGAACCAAATATGAAAATAATTAAGTTATGTTAAATAAATTTCTATTTATAGATGAGTTACAAAAAATTTTTGTGTAAATTAATAAAGCATAGATTAGGAAATGATAGTATGATTATATGAAAAATGTGTAAGAAAAAAAGGGAATAGCTAGGAACAAAAATAGAAAAAAAAAAATTTACAAGAGAATAAAAGAGAAATTTTGTTGTAATTTAGCCAATATTGGGTTAAATTCTTCATTTAGAGCTTGTTTTGACCAGGCAAATGTATATTACAATTTTAATTAAGAGTACAAAATAGGTTATTATAGTAGAAACTATGGAAAAAAAATTAATTATTAAAACTAGGGCCAAAGGCTGTTAGTACAGTTTTCTCAATTAGTTTGAAAGCTAAAAATATAATATTTTTAAGATCTATTAAAATTCAAAGCTGAACAAGTTTACTTAAGACACTAGAACAGATTGTCTTAGTAAAATAAATAGTTATAAGTATTTTAATATGAATGATTTTTTAGTTAATTTTTTGTGCAATGGATTTGCAAAAAGAGTTTTTTTTGTTATGGTTTTGTGCCAGTTGGTTAGTAAGGTTATTATATATATTATTTTGATATGCAGTGACTTTGTAAATAATAATTTAAATTTTATATAAATTAACAAAATTAATTAGTGAGTTCTATAGTAAAAAGTATAGTATATACATGTAAAATAAGGTTGTAAAAGAGTTTAAAATGTTTTGATATTTAGAAATTATAAATTGAGAGTCAATATATATGTTTATAGTACTATTTCTAGGAGCAGTAATGAGAACAGATAAAATGACAGTAAGTTTAGCTTTGAATAAACAAAGTAAGTTTTGTTTGAGCTTAAAATATATATAATATAGAGTTATTAGTAATTTGGTCTATCCAATACCCATTGAGTATTGTAAAGTATCCAAATCAATAACAGAGCCATCAGTATAAAAATAAAGTTCTAATAGGTTAGCATTATAGTTGGCTATTTGTTAAAGATTATGTATAAGTAAACTAAGTAGAAATAGTAATATTTGGAAGGTCTAGAATTTGAATAGGATGCTAAATTGCAATAGAGTATATTAAATTGAGATGATTAGCATTAAAATTAAGAGTTTTGTTATAAGTATTAACTTGATCCAAAAATTGAGTTAAAAGATTGGTAGAAATAACAATTGTACATTTGTTAGCAATTATTTATAAGTTAAAGAAGCAGCCAGAGTATATATAAAATTAGATAAGTGAGAGAAAATAGATTCAAGTAAATTGTAATTCAATATTACATTGCCAATAAGTAATAAGAATAGATTCAGATGCTAAAAATTGCCTTCTGGCTTTTCTAGCAATAATTTGGTCATCAAGTATAGTAATAAGCCATAATTTTTTGTATAATAAGAAGTGTCTAGTTATGTAACTGTAGTATTTAGTATCAGGTAAGTGTAAATGTTGATGAAATGTATAATTGTAGAAATGACTTGTAACTTGGTCTTCTAAATAAGTAAACCAAAGTGGCTGTTTGTCTTTTAAGATTTTGTATATATTAGAAGAGATGTATTTCTAGTCTAATAAGTATGAATTGTTAAATGTAATAAGTTGATCAAGATATAGAATACCAGAATGCTTAAGTTGTTTTTTAAAGATGAAGTATTTTGGATATAAAAAAGCAAAGATTCTAGTAAGATAAAACCTTGTTAAATAGTATATATAATGTTGTAAGTTGGATTAGCAGTGAATGTGATGTCAAGATATTTAAAAAATTAAATTATTTTGAAATTAGTAATATGTTTGTTTGGTCTATCAATAATAAAATTGTCATATATTAAGATGCTAGTAGGCGACCAAAGATTATTTTGAAGTTGTTAGAGCCAAATGCAAGTACTAATACCAAGAAGGTTAGGAGAGTTAAGTCTTTTGATATAGTTTGTTATATGGTGTTAAAATTGAATATTCCATATATTTTGAATATTATATAGTTGAAAATAAAGTATTGTGTTAATAAAAATTGTACAACTAAGTTTGGCCTTGTTTTTAACAAATTCAATATGATTGGTAAGAATTTTATTAAATATGTTCTAACTGAGAACTATGTTGTGAATACAGTATTCAATTATAGAAATGATAACTGTATTAATAATATATCATGCATGTGTGTTAGTAATTTTTTTAATGCTTGCAATTTTAACAAGATGTAATAATTCAGCTATAATAAGCTTAGTTTATTATGCTTATTTGTTGTTGAGTGTAAACCAGTATTCTAAAACTTAAATGGTTTATTTGAAGAATGAAGATTAAGTAAATAACTGTTGTAAGTAATAGAACTATAGTTAGTTAGAGGATTATTAGTTGTAAGTATTGATTTAGTAAAGTTAATTTGAATATTAGCTATATTATAAAAAGATTCTGCTATTAATAGAATTTGTGAGAGTTCTTGCTATGAGAAAGCAATTCATAAAGTTCATCTATATAGGTAAGAACAGAGTAATGAGATTCAAGTTTGTTAAATGTTTGGTTTTTAATATTAGTTGATCAGAAAACTTTAGTGTTGTATCTATTAAAGTTATTAAAATATATGAAATAAGTAGGTCATAGTATATTCTTCATAAAAGAAAAGTAATAGTTTTCTTTCTGATCAATACTATTAAGTACAGGATATGAAGAAATAAGGCTAAGATTTGTAATAACTTGATTTTGTTAGTCAGTAAGTAGATTAATAATAGTGTTAGTGATATTAGAAGAAAGAGTAAGTCACTGCAAAGAATGTTTAAGAAGATCAAAATTAACTAAATTATAGGCTTTATTCATGTTTTAAGACAGAAGTCAGATTGGTTTTTAGTTACATAATGTATCTTCAGTAAGATTATTAAGTATTTATATAGGTATTGAGGTACTGTTGTTCAGTAGAACAACATAATTGTATGATGAAAGAATTGAATATTGTAAGAATATTGTGCTAATTCTGTTTATAATAATCTTTGTATAGACTTTATGAATATGTTCAATTAGACTTATAGGATGAGTAAAGTTAAGATCTCCATCAAATGTATTGTACTTTGAAATAGGATATATTCTGCTATGCTTTCATTGTTTTGAAGTTTGGCTTGAGTTAAGGCAGCAATTAAATACAACAGTTATGGATTTAATGTAGACAACACTTGCATGTTTAAGCATTTTATAACTGATATCTGTAAGACTACATACTTTTCTATTAAAATGTTTTGCTATAATTTGGAGCACTTCTTTTTTTGTAATAAGAGTGGTAAGAGAGTTGTATTATTAGGTATCAATATGTAATTGTGATTGGTATTGTATAGACTAAAAACTATTAAATAGGTTTTAGTCAATTGGTTAATAAGCTGTTAAGTTGAGAAAGTGAAATGCATATGTTGTTTGATAAGATGTTGCTTTGTAATAAGTTGGTTAGGAAGTTTAATATTTGAGAAATGAATAGGAAATTTTAACAATATGAATGCTATTTAAAGCTTGTTTAGAATATATAAAAAGTGTTTCATATCTTTTTTTAATAGCTTATTGGATTTGTTGTTAAAGTAGTAAAAAATTTTTGAGATAGCATACATGATAGAGCTGTTTCCAAATATTTGTGCATGCTGAGTCCATTGTTTGAGTTTGGCTATTAGTTAAAGGACAAAATTTGGAGATTCCAATTAGATCTTGTATTTATATTTTAATCTTAGAATTAATTATATTAATATTTAAATTGTTATTCAGGTTTTTAACAATTTTAATTAAGTGTCCAAGTTCTTTAAGTGATAAGTGAAGTATAGTGCTATAAGGTGAATACTTGTAATTATAACTGAATTTGCAAGATTATTTGTTAGGAATTGAGTATATAGCAGTATGAATAATTGAGTATTCAATTTCATGCCAGATAGTTTTTATGCTTTCATTAGTGTTGCAATCAAGTGAAGTGTTATGTAAGTTAAGTTTTTGAGAAAGCAGGTCAGAAAATTCTAAATAACATGATATTGTAACTAAAAATTATAACTAATGCCAGTATAATAGCATGAAGGTTTACTAAATACATTAGTAAAGGACTATGAAGAAAGAATAATAGAGTAATTACTTAGTGTAGAGTTGTTATTGTTATTAAGATTTTAAGAAAGAAGAACTGTATATTAAATGAATTAGTCTATATGAAGCAATACTACTTTGATTAGTATTATTTGACTATGTGTAGTGTTTGTTATCAATATATGCAACAAGAATCATACATGTTGGCTTGATGAAGATAGTTAGTAAGTTGAAATTTAGATGATAAGCTACAAATATCATCATGTATATTGAAGTTACAAAGAATAATTGAATAAAGATTTAGTTGGTAGGCTTGTTGGATTTGTAAAATAACTGTTTTTTGTATTTTATTATATCAATATATGTCAGTAGAAGCGAGATAAACTGTAATGATGCAGAGTTTAATTTTATTTTTAAAAAAAAGGTCTAAAGCTATTGCTCCTTTAGAATGTGTTTGACAGTTGTATATATATAATTGAAGGTAGTTGCAAATCATACTGGCAGCACCTTTAGCAGAATTTTTAGGATCTGCTTAAAAGTATGTAAATAGATTATTGTTACAAAAGTGAAGGTTAGTAGTGTTGGCAATTTTTGTTTTAGTGATATAAAAAATATCAATATTGTTATAAAAGCAGTAATTTTGCCAAGCTTTTTTTTTGCTAATTGTGTTAAATTCTTTAACATTATGTATAGCAATGTTTAAATAAAAATCATATAAGTTTTATATAAGTATAGAGGTTTGTGTTAGAGGTGATAATACAGAAATAAAAATAGGTAAAGGTTATTGTAGTAGTATTAAAGATATAAAAGATAGTGAGTTTGGTGTAAATGTTGTTAAATATTAATTTATTAAGTTAAAAAAATTATTTTCTGTTGTATTTGATTTTAATAAAATGTTTGAATAATGCCAAATAGCTTAAGTGGTAGAATAAAATAATTAGTTAGAGGTTTAGGTTCAGATGAGAGGTAGATATAGGCTTCACTATAATCATTTTTAATAGAGATAGTTAAAGTATAGCCATAAGCATTGCTTGGCAAATAATCAAAACTATAAATATGTTATAAAAAGAAGATAATAGTTTGTAAATGTAAAAGTAATAAAAGATAATTATAAGCTAAAAATTTATTGTAGCATATATAAGATTGTATAAATCCAAAGTGTTCATTAACAATAATAGTTTTATCATAGCCAAATAAACAGTTTCTACCAGTTGTAAATAAGTGTAAGCTAAAATATTATTCTTTATAATAAGTTTGGTATATTGTGTATTATTTAGTATTGGAAAGTATTTAGAAGAAATAGTGATTGATAAATAATATCTATAACCAGATTGTTGCAGAATAAAATGATCAGATAAAAGTTCTGATTCATTTGATAAGTGTATACAACACTTAGTATAGTCTAGTTTAATTGATATTGCCAGTATAAAATTATAAAGATTGAGTGGCATAAAATTGTAATAATATATATGTTTAAAAAAGGAGTAAAGAGTTTGTAGATATGAGAGTAAAGGTAGGCCTTGGTGGGCTAACCATTTATTATAACATGAGTTTGGATTAACTAGTATATTTTATCTTAAGTCTTGTGATATTTCCTTGAAGTGAGATAATGCAATAAAGTTTAAGGAAATTATAAGTATCTCAGTATATTCAATTACTATATGCTTGGCTCTCACAGCTGTGAAGAGTGCTATAGCCTGCTCTGTATGTTGATTCTGGCCATCATAAACTTGGTTATCTGCATAAATAGATTTTTCTATGTTTCTACTTACATTATTCTCTTTTAAAAATAGTTCATTTGAAGTGAAGAATATTATAATCTTAAAAATAGTAGCTGCATTAATGTGATCTACAAAGGGATTTATTGAAAAAAAGTGTTTGTAAAGAAAAGTGAATCTTCCAAAGCTGTTGACTCTTAAATTGTAGATTAAATTTGTTTTTAAAGTTGTTTCTGCCTTAGGATATGCCTTTTCTTAAAAGTGTTTAATAATTTCAGAAAAGTTCATAAAAATATTATTTGTGTTAAAGTAGTTAGAAAATTGAATAATGGATTATTTTTGGTTTTAGTATTTGGAAATAAAGGTATATCTGTTGAGTTGTTTGCTGTTTTTGTTATTGTTTTTGTTGTTACTGTTGTTGCTGTTGCTTATTATTTATAGTAGTTGTATTATCAATATCTATGTCTTTATCTTCATTGTTTTGATTATTACCTAGTGATGTTAAAGGATCAAGTTGAGAGATAAGTAGTTTTTGAGGTTTTTGTTGAATAAGTATTTGTCAAAGTTTATCTGCAAATAAAGTACAAATTTTAGAAAGGCTTGTTAAGAATTTTTGAAAGAGCCTTGTTAAGAGTTTTTGAAAGAGACTTGTTAAGAGTTTTTGAAAGAGCCTTGTTAAGAATTAATTTGATTTTCAATACAGAATTTGTGATATGGTTTTTATTAAATAGCAAAGAATTAGTAGCTAAATAATGCTTGTTGTTGATTACTTTATAAGTAATAGTTTGATTACAGATAATGCAAATATGTTGGTATATAAATAGTAAAGATAAATAGTAAAACAAATTCAGCAAACTTAGCAATATTGGTTGCAATTAGCTTTTTCTCTTTGGATTTTTTGGTAACTTGTCCAAATTGGGTTTGTTCATATATTAAATTTTTTTGTAAAACTAAGTTAGTATAAAATTTGAAACAGATGAAAGTAACTATGGTGATAGTTTTAAAAGCTACAACATTTGGTATTGGCTCTAAGTTTAATGTTAAAACAGTTGTTTGGTTGTCTTTCAATAGAAATTGGATAAGAAGATAATGAAGTTTTTTTATAGACTTTAATATCAAAACTTTTAGAAAACTATTTATAAAAATAGTCAAGATTAACAGAGTTAGGTTTAAAGCTTGAAAGAGTTAGCATTTTGTAATTAAATCAAATTTATCATAATAAAAAATTTTTGAATTTTTGTTTTTTAAGAATAATTTAACAAGTAATTAATTACTATAAGAATAGTAAATATTTCTTAGAGATATTATTACAACTATTACAAGTATTGTAGTCTATGTAACTTGTGCAGCCAATAATAATACTCAATTTTTTGTTATACAAAAAATAATTAAAAATGGGTTTTTGAAAGAATTTTTTCTGTTTTGTAATTTCTAGACTAGTTAAAAAGGATTTAAAAAATGTATAATATTTAGAAAAGATGATTGAATGTTTAGAAAATGTTAACAGGTATCAGAAAAGTAAATTTTCTAGAGCATACTTGCAAACTTTTCTAAAATTGCCAATGAAAAAACTTTCAAAAACAGGTTTTAGGTTTTGTTTTTTTGTGGATAACTTGATAAAATTTTGTTTATTTAAGACAAAATATATCAAAATGTTCATCTTAATAAGCTGAGTAAATAACTAATAGTAAACAAAATATATATAATTAATAAGTTCTAAGCAAATAAGCAAAAACCAATATAATGGCAACTCTTCCTGCAAATCACTTATACCAAATTTTTGCTAAAAACATTTAATTATTTCTAAATATTTTATTATGTTAACCTTATTTGTATCATTAAGTAAAGTTGTTCAGCACACTTTTCTGCTTCTAGGCGGCCAAGTTTTAAGTTCCAATAATTCCTAGCCACTGAGAAAAGTTACAAAAACCAATATTTTTGTTTTTGCTTATTTGCTCTAAATTTTACTAATTAAATATACTCTGCTTATTATTAGTTATTTACTCAGCTCATCAAGGCAGACATTTGATATATAATTTGTTTTAAACAAACAAAAACTCATCAAGTTACCTACAAAAAGGCAAAACCTAAAACCTGTCATTGCAGGTTTTTTCATTGGCAATTTTAGGAAAATTTGCAGGGTGCCCCAGAAAATTCACTTTTCTGATATATATTAAAATTTCCTAAACATCCAATCATCTTTTCCAAACACTACATATCTTTCAGATCATTCCTAACTAGTCTAAAAATTACAAAACAGAAAAAATTCATTTAGAAAACATATTTCTAACTATTTTTTGTGTAACAAAAAATTAAGTATTATTACTGGCTATACAAGTTACACAGGTCACAACACTTGCAATAGTCATAGTAATATCTCCAAAAAATATATATCATTTCTATAGTAGTATAGTTACTTGTTAAATTCTTAACAAACTAAAATTTAGAAAACCTTTCTCTACAACAAATTTGATTCAATTACAAAATGCCAACTCTTTAAGCTCTGAACCTGACTCTGTTAATCTTGACTACTTTTACGAAAACTTTTCTAAAAGTTTTGGTATCGGAGTTTATGAAGAAACTTTATTGTCTTCTTGCCCAATTTCGACTAGCAGACAACCAAACAACTACTTCAATATTAAACTTAAAGGCAATATCAAATGTTGTCATTATTTCAAAGCTCTCAAAACTAGCACCATAGTTACTTGCATCTGTGGCAAGTTTCACATCAACTTTGTCTCGCAGAAAAACTTAACATATGAACAAACCCAATTTGAACAAGCTACTAAAAAATCCAAAGAGAAAAAACTGATTGCAACTAACATTGCTGAGTCTACTGAATTCATTCTACCATCTCTAACTGCTTTACCCTCACTATCTACACACCAACATATTTTATTACTTGCAACCAATCCATTACATGTAAAGTAACCAACAACAGGCATTACCTAGCTGCTAATGCCTTGTTATATAATAACAAACCCTATCACAAATCCTGTATTGAAAATCAAATTAAATCTCAACAAGGCTCTTCCAAAAACTCTCAACAAAGCTCTTCCAAAAATACTCAACAAGATCTTTCTAAAAGTCATAC
>CAJVQA010004530.1:0-17436 GCA_910591915.1 Cetraspora pellucida
AGTAATTTGAGCCAATCAGAATCAAGTCACATGTACTAGAATTAGTACTTTCATCAAAATCGTCCCGATCTCGTGATTCCGTAATCAGAATCACATGATTTTGTGCTCGTTAGAACTGTCTCAGTGTGCTGAATTCAATGGTGGTTGTTTCATCTAAATTGGTTCAGTACATCAAAAGTTATGATCAAAAATGTGTAAAACTCTTAATGTTAACAACATGTATAAAGATTATAAAAGATTAAAAATGTTGAAAATAATTTTATAAGCTTATTTTTTACAAAGTTTTTCTTTTGTTTTTTTTCATTTTACTTATTATTTTTTTTCTTTTTCTTATACATTAATCTTTTTATAATATATTCTTCAGACTTGTTTGTAAAATATGTTTTATTCTGTTTTTACTACTATGTTTATAAACTGTTATCTTGTTTTTGTACTCAAAAGTTGTGATAATCTGTTTTAAGTTGCTTTTGGAACTAGGCTTTTGATTAGTGCTTTTCTTATTTCTATTTTATCTCTTTCTGTTTTTCTAAAAAGTGTCATATATAATATATAAGATGAAACTCAAATTTTTTTTTCTTCTTTTAAACTTTTTTATACTATTGCAATAGATACTTTTTGTATTTTTTTTTATAAGTTTGTTTGTCTCTTATAAGATGCCAAATGTTCTTGTATTTATTTGGCTTTGCTTTAGCAAACTTGACATTTTGTCATTATATATATATCTGGTCTTTTTCTGTTGAGTTCTTTCAAAGTTAGAAGTTTGTTCAATATATATTTTATAAAAACATTTCTTTTTGTCAAATAATGTATTTCTTTAGATAACTTTAGTCTTTTTCAAAAGTATGTCCAATTATAGATTGTTGTTTCTATTACTGGTTCTATATTCTTGATCACTGTTATTTTCTTCTACTCTATTTTCAGTTTGGTATTTGTTACTATTTTATATAAAAGTTTTGCTAGTAAGTCTATTTGTTTGTTTTCTCATTCTAGCCAGTACTCTAACTTTTTATAACTGACTTTTTCTAGGAAAAATGATCTTTCTGCTTAATGTTTCCTTCTTCATAAAGCTATTAGCTTTATTATTTCATTTGTTTCTACTATAACTTTTCACTTGGATTCACTTTATCTAAATATTCTTTATTCTAATTACATCAGTTATTTTCAATACCTATAGTGCATTTTTCTTCTTAAAAACTTTGTTTCTATCTATACATGCTAAGCCTTTACTAATGTTCCTAATTGTTACATTGCTATCTGTAAATGTTTCTAGTTTTTTCTTCTTTAATATTGTTAAAACTGCTACCCATATTGCTAGTGCCTTAGCTATAGTAGATGTAGACTATTCTTCTACTTCTAATGCTATCTTCTTTTCTAACTAATCTTGTGTTTTGCTTGTTTGTACCTATCTTATATCCATATTTCTATTTATTGTTTTTTCTTTGTTTCTTCTATTTGTTGCGTTATCTGTATATATTATATATTTGTTCTTGTTTCTTAATATATATTTTTTTAAAATCTCTATTAGATCTTAACTAATGTTTTCCTTTAGCTTTTGTTTTCTAACTAGTTCTATTTCTAAACCTTTTAACATTTTAAGTTCTATTAGCTTTTGTTCATTTTTTCTCAATTTTTCTGTTCTCATATATTCTATTAGTTGGTCAGTAGCTGCTTAATTATGTTGTTATTTTTCTTTATTAGTATACTGGAACTATATTTATCTTTTTGTTGATTTTTATTTATTATTAACAGCTATTTTTTAATGTTTCTTCTTCTCTTATACATTCTTTACATTTGTTGATTTTAGTTATTAGATTCTTTTTTATATTATGCATTTGCTAGTATTCTATCAGTAGTTTTTTTTCTTCTTTTTAACTATTTTTTCCAATTGCTTATCCTTTATTGCACTATATACTATTTATTTATTTTTTCTTTTGTCCTTTAACAGACTTCCTTACTTAATTTTTATTGCCTGTATATTAGCTCTACCTGTCTTAAATTGTTTTTTAGCTTTTTTGCTTTCAAATCTGTTAAGCACTTTTGTTTCTATTATTTTAAACCACTCTGGCTTTTTGCCTTTACTCAATTGTTTCTAATAGCCTTTGAATTGCTGTTATATTATTAATCTTTTTTCTTTTGTGTCAATAGCTAATTTAGATATATTAGTTTTGCTTCACTTATTTTGGTTTCACTTTTTTTTTACAGTTATAGTTTACTAGTTTGATTATTCTGAAACCATATTTAATTGCTATCTATAATTTGCTTTCTGTGCTTAAATTTATTTCTAACTCTTTTGTTTTAACTATCATTAGACAGGCTAGATTGTTCTTCCAATATGACTTGTTTTCTGGCAATTTTTCTACTTTTTATATATTTTTTGTTAAACTTGCTCTTTAACAACTTTGCATTATTCTTAATTTTGTTAGCTGCTCTAGTTCATTATTTCTGTTTAGCTTTGCTAATAGACCTTTTATTTGTTTTATTGTTGGTTCTTGTTACAGGATTCTGCAACTTCCAAGATTCTTATATTCTATTATGCAGTTCTTTAGTGTTTTTAGTAAGTTGCTTTTTTGTTTTGCAAACATATTATTGGTTAGTACATTTTATTTATCTCTTTTTTTGATATCTTTGTTAATTGTAATATGTAGCTTAATTTTAGTATTATTACTATATTATTTATATATACAATCTGGCTTATTGTTATTTTCTTATGCTTAAGTTCTTTTATTATCTGGCTTAATATCCCTTTTGCTTTTTTTCTTACTAAAACTTCTTACATTCTGTTGTTTAACCAAATTTTTAATAAATGAACTATCTTGTTTTTTGGCTCTTCTATTATTTTGCTTTCTTTAAAAGTTATTTTTTTTTCTTTTTTTTAATTTTTTTGTTTATTATTATCAGTTTTTGACTTAAATCTATTTATTTCTATGTTATTCATTTTGAAGAACTCTTTTGCTACTTTTAGAGTCTTTAACAATTGTTCTTTATTACTCACAATTCATGTTATATCATCTGCATATATAATTGCTACTTAGCAGTAGCTTGTAATGTTGTTGCAATATATTTCTTCTTTAATCTCTTGTTCTATTATATAATCTAATCTTTTATCTTTCTGTATCTTTTTTAATAGTAGATCTTAAAAAAGCCAACATATTAGTAGTAATATTATTTCATCTTGATTTGTTCTATCTTCTATTATTATTTTTTTTGTTAAGCTATGAGCTGTAATTATTTTAAGCTGCTTTTTATAAAAAAGACTTAAAATGTACTTAATTGTTATCCTAAATATTGACTCTTTATAAGGCTAGTTTAAGACTTTTAAGTGAAACTAAGTCAAATGCTTTTTTTATATTTTACAAAAGTATTTATAATTCTTTATTTTTTTCTCTTACCTCTTCTATTATTATGTTTAGAATATATACTGTTTGTTCTGTTAAGTTTTCTAATAGGCCTGCATAGTTTGGTTTTTTGAATATTTCTTTTTTAGCAAATATTTTGCTAAGCCTTTTTGCTATAACTTCATTACAACCTTTCTAAATATTTCAATTAGCACTATTGGTTAAATATTGTTTAAACTGTATCCCTATTTTATATCTTTTGATATTAGATATACTTGTGCTATTTTTCATTTTATTGATATTTTTCCTGTTTCTAAGCACAAGTTTGTATAAGCTTTGAAAACCTTTTGTGTTTTTCTTTTTGTTCATTTAATTAAAGTGTAGTTTATTTCTAAAGCTGTTTCTGTCTTAAGTTCTTTAATTATCTTCTTTCATTCCTCTTCTTCAATTTTCTTTTCAATTTTTTTATACTATTCTTTCTTAATACAGTCTTGTAATTTATAAATTTCTTTCATTTTTCTGACATTTTTTCTAATTTTATATTTCTTTTCTTAAATTGCTTCTTATAATATTCTATTAGTAATATAAATCGAAATTAAAATTAATCAATTAGTGGTTAGTTGACAACTAATCAACTGAACTTTTTAGATATCAACTAATTGATTAATAAATTAATTGATTAGTTATAACTAATCAACTAAATAATTAATTGAAAAATTATTTATTCACTTAATAAATTAATTGCAACTAATTGATTAATTGATTAATTAACCAGTTGCAACTAATTGATCAATTGATTAATTGATCAGTTGCAACTAATTGATTAGTTGCAATAAGCTAAAAAAATAATGACCAACTAATCAATTAAAAAAATTTTGCTGATTTGTAATACTATGTTCTATTATTGCTTCTTTAACCAGTTTTGATTTAAGCACTAGTTTAGTTTCTTTTTTTGTTTGTTCAATTACTCTATCTAGTATTATTTTCTTGTATAACTTATTTAAAAGATTAGTTATCCTTTTTTTTTGTTTAGTTTTAATTATTTTACATCTTTTGTCTATGTTGTCTTTAATTTGTTTTCTTTGTTTTTATTTTTATTCTTTTTTTTTTTTATGAAAAATTTTCTGCTAGCCTTTTATATCTTCTATCCAAGTATTAGACTATCATCTTTAGATTTTTAGTAATTTTGTACTGATTTTCTTGTCTAACATCTTGAGGTTTCTATTTACTTTACTTTTATTTGCTTCTGCAACTTTTTGCTCTTTTTTTGTTTTTGCATACTTGACTATTTTTTGAAACTCTATGATGATTTTTTCTTATTGTTAATTTTTTTGACTATGTCTTCTGTTTATTATCATATTGTATACTTTTTTTTTAGATATATATTTGTTTGCTGCTATTATAATTATCTTTTCTATCACATCTCATATATTGTTAATTTTTTGTACTTTCTTTTTCTCTTCTCATTCTTTTTTTTATATATTTCTCAAAGCTTCTTTTATCTCTAATCATTTTTGTAACTCTTGTGCATAACTTTTTCATTTTTTTTGTTATAGAGATATATTGTTCTTGATTGACTTTTTCTTTTAATTTCTGCCTTACTGCTTTTCATTATTATATGTTTTACTTATATTTTTGTTATTATTATCTTATGATCACTTTTAGTAATTTATTCTATATTTTCAATTTTTATATTTTATAAACCTGAATCTAGTTCTTCTAATATCTATATATAGTTAATTTTTGTTGTTGTTTCTGAGTTTAATTATGTGTATCTTTGTTCAGTTAGATGCATTTCTTTATATGTATTATAAAAGTCTTGTTTTTTTATTTAGCGAAATATTAGTAGTCTTATGCAGCTTGTAGGTTTTGTCTGTCTAAAACATTGTTCATAATGTGATTAAAGTTTCTTATAATTACTATTTATGTTTGTCTATTTTTTTTGTAACAATTTCTACTATTTTTTGTTAAATGCTTCTTCTTACTTCTTTGTTACTTGGTAGTATATAGACTTCTATTACTATTAATTTCATTTGCTTAAAATATAATGTAATTTCTATTATATATTCGTTTATCTTCTTAATAGCATCTATATGTTTTGTCTATTGTTTTTCTATTAGAACTTCTATGTTTGAATCTTTTTTCTTATATTTTGCAGCACTACTTCAATATTTGATACATCTATTTGTTGTCTTATATACTAAAAATTTTTCTTTTCTTTTTACAAAATTCATTTCTGCAATTTCCAGTATTGTAATTCTCTTTTTTTTTCTACCCAGCTGAGTAGATTTTTAAGCTTTCAATCATTAGTTTTTAATTCATTAATATTATAATATATAATTTTTATCTTTTTTTCCTCTTTTTTCTACTTTTCTTTTAATTGGTTTTTCAATATTTCCATATTGACTGTCTTTTCTTTTTCTTTTCAGCTTTTTTTTTCTTTTTGATGAGAAGATACTGTTCTTTTTTCAAATACTTTTTTTTCTTTTTGCAAAAAATTCTCAAGTTCTTCATCTACTCTTATTTGTTCAACTGTAAGGTTATTTTATATCCTTTTTTCTGCTATCTCTAATCTTTCTAATCTTTCTAGTATTTGGCCTAGTATGTCTTCTATATCTATTGCTTGTTCCTGTAGTTTTTTTGTACTTTTAGTTTCTTTTTTAATTTCTCTTGTTTTTGAATTATAGTATTTAAATTCTTCTTGTCTTTTTTTTTTCTAGTAGCTTTTGTTTCTCTATTTATTTCTTCTATTTTTTAACATCATGTTATATTTATTTTGAGTTATAAGCTCTTTTATATTTATATATTCTTCTTTTGAATCAGTGACTTCTGCTGCTTCTTTCCTTTATATCTTTTGTGCTTTATTATTACTTTCACTAAACTCTTCATCTATCTTTTTTGGTTTGACTTCTTAGAACATTGATATTCTATTGTACCAGATTTTTTCTTGGTTGTTATATCTAAGTCTGCTTGGTTTCTAAATAATATTATTATATAGTTTCTTGGTCTTCTACATCTGTTTGATGGAATGTATACTGCTATTGCTTTTTTGGCTTTGAGTTCTTGCAGTAGAATTAATTTCTTTTAGCATTTTTTTTAGTCTCATAGTAAATTAATTTTTTTTTTTTTTTCTTTTTTTCTTTATCTGTTGTCATTCTTGCCAATTTTCTATTTCTTAAAGAAATTATCTATAAAATATTTGTTCTTTTTTTTTTTATCTTTATTATTGTTGTTCTGTATATGCTTCTCTTAATTTTATATATTGCTACTCTGCCTATCTTTCTTTCAAGTATTTGACTTTATTTTCTGAGAACTCCTTTGGCAAATCTTATACTATTAGTGTTACTGTATTTTTAATTTTTTTATTTATTTCTGTTTTTTCTTAATTATAGATTTTGTCTTCTATTCTTTTGTTCTTCTTTATATTCTTTTTTTTTTCTTTTTTTTTTTGCTCCAATCTCTTTTTCTTTTTATTATTCTTTTCTTCTGATTCTTTTGTATTTAAAATTATTTTGAACCAGTTATTATATTTTCTTTAGATTTTGTTAATTGCTTCTTTTTTGTTATATTTATAATCAAATATAACTATAATCCAAGTATTATCTCTTTTAAACAACTCTTTAATGTTTTTAATGTGTTTGTTAGATACTAATAATCTGCTAACAAACTTTGTTCTTTCTTTTTGAGAACTGTCTAATACATTGAATGCTGGTATTTTTGTCATATATGTTTTTCTACTACTACAATCTCTGTTTGAAAATAACTATATGCTTTGTTTTAATAGCACTTCTGTAAAGTTGCTTTCATCTTTTTATCATTCTGCTTTATAATTTTTTTTATTTTTTATTTCTTTTGTTTTCTTTCTGATTTCTAATTACTATAATTATGTCTTGGTAGTCTTGTTGTATTATATTTATTTTTAATACTTTAATTTCTTCTTCTATATAATCCTCTGTTATTATTGCTTAAGCTACTATACTTGTTACTT
Source organism: Cetraspora pellucida (assembly GCA_910591915.1). Lineage (NCBI taxonomy): Eukaryota > Fungi > Glomeromycota > Glomeromycetes > Diversisporales > Gigasporaceae > Cetraspora > Cetraspora pellucida. Next base: position 7,324 of record CAJVQA010004530.1, read on the forward strand.
CTGTATTTATAACTTTTTTATCTTTTCTTCTTTTCTGTTTTTCTTTTTCTTCTATACTTGTATTCTGTTATAGTTCTTTCTTATTTATTACTATATCTACTGCTTTTGTCTTTTGTTTTATTTTTTCTATATACATTTCTGATATAATAGTTTCTTCTTTTAGTATTATTTGATTTTTTTTGTTTCTCATACTTTGCACTATTAGTGGGTGTTGGCTTGTGTGATTTAATTTTTCTGCCTATTTTTTTATACTTAATAGGTCTTTCATATCTATTTTGATTATTGCTTTATATATTTTCTTTAGTATTACTGTTTTTATTAGATCTGTTTTCTATAGTGCTATTACTACTATATCTCTTATATTGAAATAATTGTTTCTATTTGCTAATTCTTGTTCTAATTTTTTGCTATCTATAAGCTTCAATTCTGTTTTTGCCCTTTTACTTACTAATTTTAGAGTTATTAACTCTTTAATTATTATTCATATTGTTATTTGGATTTGTGCTATGCTAGTTTCCTTATATATTACTTTTCTTTATTACTACTATTAACAATATTATTTAAAAATCTTGGCACTTTATAAAAACTTAACATTGCATAAATTATATTTATACTTTCTAATAATGCAAAAGAAAATATTTTTATACAAATATTTTTGTTAATAGACATGATTAATTCTTTATCAAAAAATTTGTTAAGATTAGTTAAAAGGTTTTAAAAGTCTTTGACTTATAATGAATCTAAATTATTTTTATTTTTCTTAAAAAAATTATTTAGACCTTTTAAATTTGGTAATCACAAAGTTTTTTTTAACTTTTTAGTATAGTAGCACTTCTTAAGAGCTTCTTTTTTAATTAACTTTTGCTACTTAATCTAAGAATAATAATTGCATATATTAATGATTAATAATAATTATTTAGAATAATTATAACTACTATCTTTAATATTTGTTTATATAGAAAAAAAACTCATCCTTGCAGATCTTAAAATATAAAAATTAGCAGAGGCAAAAAAACAAAAAAATAGAAAAATAACAAATATAATAGAAGAAAACCTAAATAAAAAAGCCTATTCTGGGCAAAAAAACTACTTATATAAGATACAAAGCAAGGATACAACTACCTTAACTATACAAAGCAAAAGTAAAAAGAGAAAATTCAATACTTTTAACTAGGAAGGCAAACTAAAGCTATTAAGCCTATCAGTAATACAAAGTTACAAAGTAACAACACCAGGCACAATAAACAGAAATCACAAATACTTTATTAGACAGCAACAACATTATATCAACCTAGATGCTATTTACAAAAATGCCTATAATAAAAAAAGACATATTGTTCCTTCTCAAATCCTAGCTAATAACAAAAGTGGATGATACAGCATACCCTTTACAAAACAAGCAATAACATTATTTTTAGCAAACCAGTATAACAACAACACAACACAAACTGGCAACAACAATAGCACAACAAACATCATGGAAAAAAAATAATAATAATACAAACATAGTAATAATTATGTACAACATACAAGCTTATATAGCTATAAAAGAAAATTAAACAACTATGCCACAGAATCACATACCAGATATAGAAATAAGTAACTAACACAACATAGAATCTATACTAATTAAAATGCAAAATCTTTACGAAGCAATAGCAAATTGCAACCAAACTATAGAAATAGAACAAACTAGTCAAATGGATACAAAAATAAAACAAACAAACAACCTCTTAATTTGAAATACAAGCAACAAACTCATATATAGTCAAATGGTTCAAAAAGATGCAAGCATAAGTGATATAACAGAAATGGAAACTTACTATACAAAAACATGGACCCAACAAGTAAATGACAACTTGGAGGCTAAAGTTATTATACCATTCAACTGCAAAAAATGGTCATATGATAGTGTAATTGAAGCATATAGATCTAAAGAAAAGATGCAAGCATTCATCATATATAAACTACAAACAAAGCCAACTTAAAGACCAATCCCTCTTGCAACTGAAGCAAAATTTAGGCACACTGATCCAACCTTCTTTACAACCTTTACACATGCCAAAAAATTCATGTCACTACATCAAACTGAATATAACCAAATGTTTACAAATGCACTAAAAAATTACAAAATCACAAATGCAATAACCATTACCAACTAAGATACCTAAAATTTAATTCATATGAAATTAAGACAGAAGTTAATTATAGATTACATACAAACTTGAATTTCAAAACTTGACCTTTTAAACATATAACAAAAGCCTTAAAATACTACAAGGATTTACAAAAAATAAAACTGCAATAGATACAGAAGCAATTCAAGAAGCATTAAATAATACTCTAACATTATACTTAGCAAAACTACCTAAATTATCAGAACTTATTTCTGTAGAAATACAAAATATTCTTTTATTTATTCTACCAATTAAATATAAATCACAAATAAGAGCAATTGTTACAGCCTTATACAAAATTTACTCATTTAAACAACTTTCAAAAACCTACTTTACTAAACTTCCACCTTACCAGTAGACCCAAAAGACTTAGATAAAGCAATAAAAAATCTATTTCCAATTATACAAAGAAGAAAACTTACAAAATTAGCTTACTATAAAAAATAACTTCAAAACTATTATGATTGTAAAGAAATACCTAGCCACTATTTTAAATTACCATCATCTATTCTAATAAAGCTTTTCTTATCTTGGGCATATTAAGATATAGAAGATCCACAACTTAGACAACACTTTTCAATTAATAGAGCAGATCCTCTAGCAGATATGGAAGATATAACAGCATGGTTAAGAGAGCATTATACCTTTCAAGTTATACCAAATGACTACTTTAAAGTAAAACCAAATCTTCCAAAAGAATCCTCTAAAATCAAAACTACAAATACTTATTCCTTTTTGATTACTAATAACACAATAGCAAAAAATTTTATAACTGAAATCAAAAGTATATACAAACTTACTATACCTTTTTTAAAAACAATTATGATAGCAAATCAACAGATAAATTTAGACTACCTACAAACCCAACTAAAATTACTGACTACAACCTAACTTTACCAATTAATACACCTAAAATACTTACAAAAACAGCTTGAATGCTGAGACAAACATACTATTTCCAAAAAATACCTGAAAGCTAGATTCAAATAACTAACAGTGCACATTTACAAGACATTGGATCTGATATATTACTAGATCAAAAACCTAAAATTTCAAATTCAATTAAGAAAATTCAAGAAGAACTAAATACAAAAGATATAGAAATAACAAATCTAAACCTACCTATTACTTAGCAAAACAAAGCAACTGAAATACTAAAAACCTTGAGAGAACATTATACAATAAAAAAAATTTCTGAATTTCTTTTCATACTTTCACCTCTTCCAGAACTGAACTAGGAAATATTTTGCTTATATATAAAATAAATGACAACAACAAAAAAAGATAATAACCTAATCTCAATATCCCAAAAACAAAATACCTTACCTTTTCAACTAAATAACAACAATTCTATTAATACATTACAAACCCTTTTCAATAAAAGCTTTATAGATATCAAAGATCATCTTAATATTATAACTCACAATGTACAGGGACTTAATGAATTACTAAAACTACAGATCTGGCTAGAATATTATACCAAAAACAATTATCACATTGTCTTAATCACAAAAACCAAACTTAAAAACTCTTCTGTTTTAATACTCTTCAATCCACTCTACAAAATCTATACATCTAACTTTGAACCAAAAGACAACTCTTAATGTGAAGCTAGAATAGGAACTGCAATTATGCTTCATTATAAACTTCAATCTTATATATTTAATATACAAATAGTAGCAGACATAGCAATAAGCATTAACTTTCATCTACTTTCAAATAGTAAGCTTCATCTTATCTTAGTATACCTTTTATCAAATTATCTAGAACAACTTAAAACTATACAAAACACAGTTAACAATTAGTTATCTCAAGCAAGAAGCCATAACTGGCATATAATTATGATAGATGACTTTAATGATAATCAGAACTGCCTTAAAAGAACATCAAATTTCTTTACTACACTTCAATCACTATCATCTACTAGCCTAATAGAATTCTACACAATAACTGAACCTACATGACAAAGAGGATTAAACCAAAGCCAAATAGATAACATATGGGTCAATGCTGAGATCTTACTAGACTTCAGCTACTCAAAATTATTGATCCAATAGAAATTAAAAACAGTGATCATAAAATAATTGTTACTATATGGAAAACAAATTTTTAGCTAAAACTACCATGATCTAAAAAAAAAAAAAAAAAAAAAATATTTATATTATCAAATGTTAACAGACAAATGAAAAGACTTCGCTAATGTATTTGAATTAGAATTTAAACCAATATCTTTAATGGAAAACATTACAACAATACAATAACTAAACAAACTTTGGAACAAATAGTCAAACTCAATCAAGAAAGTTGCAAATCAAATTATACCAAAAACTTATACAGCTTCAAAAACACATTATGCCTACTCTCTTAAAGCAACAAAATTACATCTGACACTCAAACTAACAAACAAATATCTAAATGATATTAGACATTTAAAACTATCAATTTTGATAAATTCTGTTATACAAAATATTAATAGCTTACTACAATGAATATTCTTCTACACAGACTAGGCTATTAATACTTGTCAAACTTAAGACATTACATCCAACTATTAGTTCTTTTTGCAATTCTTAAAATATCTCCAAAAGACTTTATAAAAAGCATAAAGCCTTGAAATTTAAAATGTTCAAAAAAAATAATCAATTTTTATATTCAAAAAAGATACAATAATATGAAGACTAATACTTCATAAATAATAAACAGTATACTTAAATGTAATCAAAACCAGATGTCATTTAATAAAATAATAACATCTGACAAAATAATTAATAACCCAAAAGAAATAAAACAAGTAACAAGGAAACATTTCAATTATTAAACTAAACACAACTCAACAAATATTTAATTCAAGCATGAATGGGTATCAGCCTTACAACCCCTACTACATATTAACCTCAATATATATAATAGCTTGTTACAACTAATAATCTTTTAAGAACTAACAGAAACTATAACTCTTTACCAATTTACAAAGCTATAGGACCTTCTGAAATTTCAAACGAAATGTTCAACATTTACCCAAAATAGCAAAGCAAATATTACTAAACATCTTTAATGCATGTCTTGTAATAGAAAAATACCAAGTAGTTGAGGGCATGCAAATATATAGGCAATTTCAAAAAAACAACATTACAACAATAATCTTACTTATACTTGTCTAATTACATTAATTGAACATACCATAAAAATCTTTATCAAGATTATTACTCTTCAACTCAACAAGATCTTTATTTAATACTCAATATTAAATAAAAACAACAATGTTGCACTTCTTTTTATTTTAACTTTACAACCTATACAAACTGTTTCTCATATAATAAAACATGTCAATTTAACAGAAAACCAATATTGAATTTTGGCACAGAATATGTCTAAAGCTTACAATACAGTTTATATATTTTTCTTAATTAAAGCACTCTAGCAAATACACATACTAACCTCTATAATCAACCTACTAAACTATATTCTTAACAATAGGCAGAATTCAGTTATTACAAGCATTAGATTAACACAACTCTACACAGTACAAGATGGAATAAACTAAGGAGAAACTTTCTTTTTACTCTTATGGAGAATTTATTATGATCCACTAATTCATCATATAGATACAATATACAAAGGATACTGTCTTAATACACATACCCACTATTCTACTTTGTTAATATATACCTCAGTAGTAGTATACATGGATGATACAATATGGATAGCTAAAAACAAACAAGAACTGCAAGACATACTAAAGACAGTTAACTCATTTCTTTCATATGCCAACATCAAAGTCAATCTTAGTAAATCAACTCTCATTACCAACAACTCTAATCCTGAAGTGAAAATAATATTTCAAGAAAAAGTAATATACAATATTAAACCAAAAGCAATTTTTAGACACCTGGGCACATAGTTAACCAGAGATCCAACATTTCAACCCACAAAGAAATTCTTAATCCAAGACATTACTTCTAATCTTAATAAGATTAAATTAGCAAAAATAACAGAAAAGCAAACTATATACATTATTAATAATATTATTTTAACTCATGCAGTATACTATATATCTATCAAAATGCAACTGTTTGCTAATTACAAATTTTTACACAAATATAGTAAAACAAAAAGCTAGGCTAGCTAGATCTTTACCAAATTCTACAATTCATCACCTGAACATATATGCACTAAATACATTATACAACATTCAACAACAACAACAAATTCATATACTAGATAAAAACATCAACTCATCTGATTTTAACAAGCAAAGTTTAAAGATACAATTACAACAAATTCAAAATAATGCCAATTTGTTGAATTGATTTTAACAGAACAACCAGTACTAACTACAAATAAGGCAAGAACAAATACAGCCCAGATGATACTTAAACTTCATCACTTAAAATTTAACTAGAACATTTAGCAAACTTATAGCCAATTCCTAAACAAACAAAAAGCATAACTATTAATCAAATTCTTTAAAATATAAAGCAATCCTAATCAATTAAACAAAAACTAAATTCCTATAACATTACTTGCATAAAACAATTTCTTGACTATGCAAACTGCAATATACTAAACTGAAAAGCCTTCTATTACAATATACAAAAAATATCTAAAGAAAAAACAACAAAATAGTTTAAAACAATTACTGATAATATAACCTTTTTATTAAACCCATCTACAACATTTAGATACCCTAATCCATATACTTTCATTAATATAAACAAGCTTAATTCTCAATAGATAATCATAAAATTCCAAACCTTTAGCAAAGTAACAAGTATTAATAACAACTTAGCTAAAATTAGATACTATAACAAGCATTTACTAAACAAAAAACAACTCATTTCATGCTTTGGATGTGAACTTAAAAATTCAAAACTTAAAACAACTCAATGTTACTTTACAACTTCAACACAGCTAATTTTCAAAATACAAGTTGATTGCTATAAACAAATCCATACAAATCTGAAGTGTTTATATTCTTAACAAAAAATTAATCAAATTAAACAAAAGCAAAAACCTTAGCTATTAACAGAAAATATCATACTAACTATAGATTTAGTTAAGCCTTTGTGAAAGAGCAAGAAGAACTATAAAAAATCTTTACAACAAATATCTTCTTAAAAAAACTAGAATTTACATTAACATCAAACTACAAAAAAACAGACAAATATAATATACTATTCATCCAACTAGCATTTTTATATAACAAGCAAATTTGGTATTGTACAAATCAAACATTTTCTTCATCAACCTACTCAATATTAACAATGTTAGCAATAATATTTACAGTAATAACTGCAAAAACAAGTATTCAAATTTTAACAGACAACAGTACAATTAAAAACAAAATTACAATAATACTTTTGACCCAACTTAAGCTAAGACAAAAACTTAGAAAAACCCATTTCAACAATATAATCAATCTTTTAAATACTATAGTAAACACAAAAAACTTATAAATTCAAATAGAAACAACAGAAAAAAAGATCAAGATAAAAATGCATCATATCAATTTTATACAGATCTAATTCCAAGCAAAGTACTTAATACTACATTTACTCTGTATATACTAAACACACCAACTACATATACAATCTACCAAATACCCAAAATTCTACAATACACTAAAGCAATCACAATATAGAACAATCAAAAATATATTAAAAACCTTACAAGTTGTTACTTAAATATTAACTGGAAACTTACATTTGCATATTTGAATTTTCAAAACAAACCACTAAGCTGAAACACTGATCCTAAAAAATCATTATTAAAAACATTTAAAGTCAAAATCCTAACTTCAGAACTTCCAACTCATCTAAATTTATATAACAGAAACCCAAAATCTTATACTAATCCATGTTGTGCAAAGTGCTCTAACATACCAGAAGATATTTATCACATGCTAATCTGCTTTCACAATCAAGTAGATTTAAAAGAAATAATAAAAGAAGCAATTATTAAAATTTGTGAAGACAATGAGACAGAATCATTTATAGCATCTGACTTAGCTCAAAAAATTCAAGACATTCATATAAAACAAAAAATTCCAATAGAAATTATACCTAATAATTTAACTAATATTAGGTTATTAAAAAAAAAGCCAAACCTGCTTCCAAAAATATATCACTGAATTACAAAGAAGATATATAAACATATATGAAAACCAAGTAAACAATATCTTCAATGTCATTTTTCACTTTTATTAACCTCTTCTGAAAACAGATATTATATCTACAAATTTTATAAATAGACAATATATGATATGGCTTAGTAAATTTATACAATTTAACTAAATATCTTCTCTCATTGAACCCATAGACTAGAGGTCTCTTAACCATTCTAGCTAAAAATAGATTAAGGGTAAATTAGCCTTAACCTTTACTCCCTTAGTTTAATGTATCAATTTGTACTAATGTACTTAATTATATATTATCGAAATAAAGAACTAGAGGAAAGACCTCTCTTATAAAAAAAAATATATATATATATATTTATTTATATAGTTTTTTTTATTTAATATGTGATAGAGTTCTTTTATATAATTCTTATGAAAAGATTCATAAATCTCTATAGTTATACTATTTATTAATTTTTACTTTTAAATTATAGACACTATATAATAATACTAAACATAAAGTTTTAAAAGCTAAAAACTACTTAGATTGTATTTTGAAAATTTTTAATAAATTCTTTGACCTACTCTATAATGTAAATTAGTAAATATAATTATTAGTAATCAAATTTTATAAAAAGCTGACTATTTATTTGCTTTATATCTAAAGCGTATTGCAAAAATTATAAGTAAATAATTCTTTATATATAGCAATATACATTTAAATGAATTTGTAATATACTTAAAATAGCTGTTTATTACTAATTTCTTATTTTCTATAATTCTTAAATAGATTTTCTAATACAAAAATAACTATTTTTATTATATTTTACAATTATTAGCTGTTATGCATATCAGTCATAAAACATATCTATATATAAAGACTTAAAATATTGTTACTTATAAATTAAATAAGTTGACTTACTTAATTTTATATATAAATTTATGCAAAAAAAATATTTAAATTAAATTTATTTAAAAAATATATATATCTTTTTTTAAATTTTAAATATATATTCTTTAGTATTTAATACACTTTTGTTTAAATTTTTAGTTCTTAATCTTAAGCAAAGTAAAAAAAATCTTTCATCAAAGTTGATCAATTCTTTACTATATTCTTTAAGTTAAATAATTGACTTACTCTATTCAATAATATGATTGGTTAAAATAGTTTTTTAAAAATTAAAAAAGATTTTACTAAGTAAAGATTTTTTTAGCTTTAACAAAAGTTGTAAAGAAGGCTTTTCTGATTCTAATAGTAGTTAAATTATTAAAATTGGCTTAATAAATCCTAAGATACTTGGGGTTAAAGAAAAAAATACAAGGATCTACAAATTCACTATTATACAAAATAGTAATGTTTTATGTAATAGTAAATTTGCAAATTCTTGTATTTTTTCTTTAACTTCAAGTATCTTAAGATTCACTAAGCCAATTTTAATAATCTAACTACTATTAAAATTAAAAAAGCCTTCTTTACAACTTTTGTTAAAGCTAAAAAAAATTTTACTTAGTAAAATCTACTTTAATTTTTAAAAAACTATTTTAACCAATTATATTATTAAATAAAATGAGTCAATTATTTGACTTAAAGAATATAGTAAAGAATTAACCAACTTTGATAAAAAAATTTTTTTTTACTCTGCTTAAGATTAAGATCTAAAAATTTAAATAAAAGTGTATTAAATACTAAAGAATATATATTTAAAATTTAAAGAAAGATGGACACAAATTGCTAACTCTTTCCGACGATCACTTGTACCAAAATTCTGCTAAAGAAAATTTAATTTTCTTTAACAATTTATAATTAAATATATCTTTTAA
>CAJVQA010004531.1:0-17435 GCA_910591915.1 Cetraspora pellucida
CGTATAGGCGGATTTGTGGAATTGTTATTTATTTTGACGCACCCTAAAAAAGCTTGTTACACGAACTAGGGTGGGTCAGTCAATCGATTTATCCCGAGAGCCAATCAAAATTTGGATATAAGGTAAAAGAAAGTAATTTGGCAGATTTAAAATTTGTCAAAATTCACTAATAGTAAACCTTTATTAAAAATATTACAAGTTGCAAATTTTATTTTAATGCCAAAACAATTAAAAACAATTTATTATTGCATAGCTTTTACTAGAGCTAAATAATCTCAATTCTTGAAGAATAAAGTAACGGATTGACATATTGACATAAAATTAACTGGGCAATAGTGATTGGACTCGTATTAATTCGTGATTCTAGAGTGCTCGGATCATTCGAATAATAATATTTTTCGAGTTTTATTCGAGTTATTCGAGTCACATAAATTAATTATCGCAAATATCAAATTGAGTTACAAAAACAAACATACTGTACTTTAATTTACTTTAATTAGTGTGTTATAAAAAGCGAATGTATTAGATAAAGCAAATATCTCAAATTACAAGTTATCAAGCAGATACATGGCATATAAATTATTCATTAGCTGAAAATGTTTCTCTTTAATAATATCATCTCGCCCACCAATTCCGGATCAACACCCGAAAATAACCGTTCTGATGAGAGTGACGTTTCCGATACATATAAATGCTTTCGAGCGATTTTGATGATATTGAAAACCGTGATTTTTTTTCTAAAATTTCACCATTGAAAAGGATCTGTTCGTTTTTCTTCCTCTTACAACGACAAATATTCATCACTTTCACTAATTGTATTATTATTGTCAGCATATAATTTAAGTTAAATTTCAAAGAATTAGTTACGTTAAAATTACATACATATAAATTATGCATCATTACAAATTTTATTAACGTAATTATACATAAATAATTAACTCGCGAGTAACTCGTGAGTTGATTTGAAGAATGATAAAATTCGAGTCACGAATTGACGAGTCCAGTCACTAGTACGTATTTATGACGATCATCCGCAGTATCACTTGCAGAATCGAAAGTTTTTTATACCATTCAATTCGTCTTGGCAAGATCAATCGAATGATATAAGAACCATTAATTTTCAATTGATAAGTCGTGTGTAAACTTTAAGATAATCTGACCCGCTACTTTACCCACCACATATGGGTTGATTTAATTTGCTACGGGCTTGGGCGTGTGATGCTCAAATTTTACACGAGCATTAATATTATATTTAGGCTTTTGGGCTTGTTCCGTTTTAACAAAGTTAAGCACCTTAGGTTAATGGGTAGGTTACTAGTTTTTCTATTTTCTCAAGTAGAAATAATTCAAATTGAAACAAGAATTAGGGTTCAGCTTTCATTAAAGAAAAACAACAAATGAATGCGGAAAAGGTAATTCGTAATATAATAAATTACAATTTATTCTTGTATGTTGTCATTAGCAGCTAAAAAAGTTCTATCTAGCCTATGTGCATCCAGCATTGGCAATCCTAATTGCCTAACACTAGACACATCAGTCCAATACACATTTTTTGGATGTCATGTTTAACTTTAAAAGGCCTAACACTAATATCCGTTCAATTTTGCAATTAAATGTCATGAACACATCCTTTTTATGATTATAAAATGACGAAACATGAGTTAATTAGAATCACACTTTTCAGAGTTATAATGTATAGAATATAGAATCTTACCATTTGCCCCGTATGAATACATAATTTTCGATTCTGTTAAAAGTTATTTATTTTAATAAGTCATGAGAAGACATTTATCAGAAATAATAATAAAACACGAATTAGTATAGCCACCCTTTTGTCAGAAAGACTACCATTACGTTTAAAATCAGGGATTAGCTTCATGTTCTTACATACAGACTATATTTGCGAATTAATAAAAAATATATACATTAAATCACGGTTTGATTCATATGAAAGAGAACGAAACTATAGTATACCTACTTGCTCTAACCTGCTAAGACAAGTAATACTATAATATAGATTATCTCTGGTGCATGTAGAGGAATAAGAATCGGTCTTGTTGATATGCATTTTAAAATTCAGATGAAAATGCAAAGCCGAAAAAGATCTACTAAACTGAACTTCTTTCCATTCCCACTATTGAAAAAAAAGAACCATAATCAGCAACCACAAATACGTTAGTTAATACGTTTTGGTTGGTGGAATACCTGAACAAGTAGATCTCTTACGGATAGGTTAACGCCCTTAAATATAAAAAAATTAATATACATGTTAATAAATAAATGTTCTTTCGATATGTGGAATTTTACAAATCTAAGACGTACAAATCATATGATTCGGATCTCGTACATCCTTGTCACATAAAATAAATAATTCTGTTGACATATTGCAAAGTTAATTAAGTGGCAGATCGCAGTTGAAGGGTATAAATTTTATAGTAAAAATCTGCGAAGAATTGCTATTACTTTCATATATGTCGGAATGCTTAGAGCTTTTGGCAATATGCAAAAATCACCTGGTCATGAAGAAAATGCCAATAATTCGCAATACTAAACTGATTTTAATAATTCTACTACTGTGAGAACCGGAATAATTTTCTCTGTAAAATTTGTTAAAAACTTAAGAAAGGTTTACCTACTAAAAAGAAAAAAAAAAAACATTGTAAGACACTTTCTACTATAAATTTGCTATTTTTTATACCCTTAAACTGTAATTTACCTCTTAATTTTTTCACTTAATAAGATACGAATTTTGTCATATCATACACACCTTTTATATATTGAGACGAATTCGGTACTTATTACTATTCGAATTAAAGTAACTCATAACATTAAAGAAAGTACAAGCAAATATGGATCTGAATGATAAAACCAAAATGTGCATATAAGACCTTTTTAAAGGATATCGATTGTATTTGGATTACCTTCATGTATAAGAAATAAGTAGAGCCTTTTTTTTGCTTAACCCGCGAAAAACGACGGATTAGATCCTGGTTGCCTCATAAGTTTGTAAAGCGCATAAAAATTTCTTCACAAATGGTTAGCCTGTTCTTTGTCAAAATAAATTGTTAAAATACAGTAATTACAAGAACATGCTATTATTAAGTAATTACTTGCATTTCTACATACATGTGATCATCTAAAAACCTTAATTTTATCTACACCAATAAGAAGGAATGGTATACTATATAAGGTATATCAAAAACCTTAACTTTTTACCTGCACCATCAATAGGGCATGGTATTCTATATAAGGCATATTAGGAATCTTATCTATACCAATAAAAAGGAACGGCATACTGTATAAGGAATATTAGATAACTCCAAGAAACTTTAATTTTTTACCTGCATCGCTAATGCTATATAAGGTATATTAGGTAACTTCAAAAAAACCTTAATTTTTATCTGCATTGCCAACAAGGAATGATGAAAAAAAAGAAGTATACGTATCAACACCGCCAAATAGTACAGTATCTTGTTAAGGTTGTTAGCAAAAACACCTATTGATATAAAATTTTATCAGAACATTTAATATTCTACTGGAAAGAACCTGAAAGCTTCTATGCATCAGCGGGAAGAAAAAAATAGAATAAAATAAAAAAAAAAACATTTATAAATCAAATAATAGCAGGTTTTTTTACTAGGATGTCTTCTGATCTAAGTAAATACCCTGAAGACAACCCTTTTTCTCTTAAACAAAACCATACTACATATACATACACTATCATTAGTGAGAGATTTTATCCGCCAGATATAGTACGTTACACCTCAGCTCACTCTCGCAATGGAACTAAATACAAGATTCCGGACAATTATTTAGTACAAACAAAGTGGGGCAGAGAAAAGTCGCGGCATGTAGTAGAATGTGAGATTGAATATGATATAAATGAACCTGTATTTAGAATCAGGTTTGAGGATAATAGTCAAAATTTTGTAGTAGAATCGAAAGAATCTTCAACTAAAGCTGCTAATGAATATTTACAAGTTAATGATAACTTTTTATAATTATAATTCTATTTATGAAAAAAAAATCTAATATTTCATTTTATATAGAAAAAAAATCCTAACACGCAAGCCAAACTTTCCGGGGTACATGTGTTTGGACTTAATGCAATAGACGTGGAACGAGAACGTGAAAAAAAAAAGCGATCTCATTCTCTCAAACCATTCGCTATGTTAAGCGAGTCAATGAAAACTAAGCGTTCCCGCGCGTTTTCAATGCACGTTGGTACAGTTTTTAACAATGAAACTCCCAAATTCTATAACCCGGTTGATCAACCTGTCTTACAAGAGTTACGATTTAATGTTCAAAATAAAGGTTATGTTGTTAATTTTCATCAAAATATAGAAAAAAATAATCAGCACATTGAAGCAATTACAAAAATTATTGATCAGAGTCCAATTTCTAGAGACGCTTATAGAAACTTAGCTGCTCTCCAATACGAACTACCACGTGATCATATGATTTTAAATGCTAGGAAAAAAATTAATAAAGAAATGAGTCAACAAATTCCTATTTCAATTTTAAATATTACAGACATTCCCATTCCTCTTATAGCAACAAATGAGCCTTCTGACATTGATAATCAAGAAGTTGAAGAAGAAATGCACAAATACATTGGCAAAGCAGGCTACCGACGCATAACGGACATCTTACTCTTTTTAATTCCGGATCTTGTAAATCGTAAAGTTTTAAGCACAAATAGTCCGGTAATCCATATCCGTATATCAGGTACTGTACATAGAGATGGCAATTTTTAATATATAGCCAGACCAATTTAATTCTACGTTTAACATAACCCAATTTTTTTTTAAAAAAATACAATGATATATCTTATGTTAAAGGAAGAATTAATTTGAAGTGGTTTTATGATTATTTATCATTACTATACTTGCCGCTTAAATCTCCAAATGTTGTAGTTTGCACGCCCAAAAATCCCAAATCCCAAACTCGGGATAAATTAATTTCTCAAAACTTTATTAATAATCTTTATTTAAGCAAATTAATAGAATTATATAGAATATATTTACAAAGTATCAACCCAATTTTTTTTATTTAATTTTTTATAAATAGCAACTTTTTTTTAAGGTTTGGGTGGCAAGTATAATCATTACACCCAATTATTCAAAGTAACTTTGATCAGCAGAATTTAAGCATTAGAATTATGTCTTTCAAAGTTGTATATATAAATCATGTGAATTATAATAAGAAATAGTTGATAACAATATGTAAGGATAGGTAACGGGCAAAAATTTATATTGCTCACATATTGTCCATCCCTAATATTAGGTGACGGTCGGAATGTAGGCAGAAAGATAAAGCATGTGATGATGACATGTTCAGTTTTAGACGATGTATCAAATCTTTATAGTGCCGATTATCACCATACCATTCTTTTATGCCCTGGAACAGAAAACTATAATCTTTTCAAAAAGATCATGGCACCCCTAGTCGATGAATTAGATAATCTAGTGAAAAATGGGTTGGTCGATTCTATGGGAATTAGATGGCAAATAAAGCCCTATTTCTCTAGTGATTGGAAATTCCTATGTATAGTCTTGGGGTTCAATGCCCCAAACACAACTTACTTTTGTCCTTGGTGCTTGTGCACTAAAAGGGATATAGGTACCCAAGATAAGGTTTACACCATTGAAAAAAGTATGGAACAACTTAAAGCTGCAAAACCATCACCAGGTCATACAAAACCACCTCTTATTCCAATGATTTCTCTAGATCATTATGTACCTGACGAATTGCACGTGATGTTGAGGATCTGGGATAGATTGTGGAGTTTAGTCATCCAGGAGCTTAAATCTGAAAGTAGATATGACGAATATAACAGAGGAGTGATTATCAGAGAGATGGAAAGAATTTCAGTAAAATTTCAATTTTGGCAGGAACATAATACGGAGAGCTGGTCTTATACATCTTTAATGGGAGATGACAAGGAAAAAGTATTACACAGCTTTAACTTTGAAGTTATTTTCGATAAAGAACGGGCTATATTAATTAACCATTTGTGGAGAGATTTTTATGCGCTTTATAAACTTATGAAGCAACCAGGAGCTGATCCGTCTTTTTTTGCGGGTCAAGCAAAAAAATGGCTCTACTTATTTCTCACACCTCATGAAGGTGAACCAAATACTATATCCTTTAAAAAGGGTCTTTATCGTCCAAAAGACGTTACTCCATATATGCACGTTTTGATTAATCATATTCCTGAATTTATGATGCGCCATCAATATTTTGGTTTTGCTGCATTTTCTTGCGCGGCTGTGGAAAAAAAAAATCATAATCAGGTTTTAGTTTTTTTTAGAAAAACAATGAAAAATGGTGGCAATGGAGCGGAAAGAAAATCCGCAATTTTTGAAATGCTTGATTATGAAAATAGGTCTTTATACTTTAATAGCATAAAATTCAATAGTTCTAAACCTCAATACTTTTATATCAAAGAAAATGAGGTTTAAATATGATTAGAACTAATAAAATTTTTAGATAACTTGAAGCTTGCTTTAATCACAAAATTTATTTTATTTTATTCTTATATTACCAATCTTAAACCAATAACGGTTCCAAGTATGAAGTTTTTAATTGGCTTGGATTATTAATTCAAGGTATAATACGTGAGTTATCGCTTTAATAAATCTTAATTTCTGTTAAACATCTGTATTATATTAGTAATCAGGTATTTAAGAATTAGAATCGTATTTAAAAGAACATAGTATAAAAAGGTTTGATTTTTCTCCAAAAATCATCGGAAGAAGTGGATTGCAGTCATTCACTTGGTACTTTAGAGAAGAAAAATATGCATTAAAATCCCTACATATAACTTATACTTTCATCACATTATATTCAGACAATTCAAAAATAAGATAGCTTTTAATATATTCGACATACAGAATTTCAAATTCTTAGCATATGAGTTAAACAACTATATAGCTTGAACTTCTGCATACTATTGTACATTCCAATATTATCAATTTTTCAGTATCTCAAGAGGTAAGAATTTAAGAACATATACGAGTAACGGTAACATTAATGAGTATTAATCACATTTGCTAACTACAATCAAAAGCTTTAAACGTAGTAACAATCATTTTAATGCTAATATTACAATATGCAACTGATGGTAACTCACGAGACTATTTAAAAGCTAAACAAAAAGATGTTTATACAATTACAGGATTGCGTTGGAAATTAAGTCTGGTAAAATATTTACATAGTAAAGATATCATTCATCGTGACTTAGAGTAAAGTTTAATATTCTTATTTTATCATTAAATAGATTCCATTAGATAGACCAAAAAAATTGACGAAAGTGGATTTTGTACTGTATTGTCTGCAGAGATGGGAATACTCGTGGAATTTTCAGACTTGGCATTGTTATTGGTGCTAAAAAAAGACTAACATGCAAAAATATCAAGAATTGCTCTATGTGAGAAATAATTTTATTTAAATACATTAAATAATAACTAAGATTCTTGAACATACGCTCTTCTGAATGAATAGCTTCAAGGTTTCAAGGTTAGATACGATACAATTTAATAAATTTAATTTGTTTTTCGTGATACTGTAATAATATTTTTAGTTTCTGTACATCTTCATATTATTTTTTTAATTAAAAATTATTTATATGGGTAGTCTACGTTACGTATCATGTGAAACCAACGATTTTAATAGATTTAATTGTACGTAGATTTAAAAGGAAGGAATAAAGAAGATATTATTTAACTCATACTGGTTATTTTATAATAACGATTATCATTAAATAAAGTGATATATAAATTTTTACTTTGATTTCATTCTCAACGTAATTTTGGCAAATATTAATAAAATCTTTGCTATTTAAAATTATAAATTAAGTTATATATATTCTTTTTGGTCTGGTCAATCCTTTTTTGTTTTTTTGTTAACATATGTTAGTTGACAATAACAAACTTCACTATAAATTTTCGTATAGATTAAACACACCAAACATACCAAACATGCATTCAAGCGAAAACTTAATATTGAATACGTTATATATTGGTGATCAAAATTTTATTATTATGTATTAAAAAGTAATCGTTATATATACACTAATCATGCCCAAAATCAAAAGTTTATCAAAAACTTATCGATTCGACCAAACAATCATTTAGTCAATTTTTTACTAAATGTTTCAAAACTTATAAGAACAGTTGTAAAGTTTTTGTAAAATTTAACCCGCCCGGGTTATAACCAATTTATTAAGTTTGTATAACCTAATATTAAACTTGTAGCGTATAAAAGCTCAAACGTATATAACCGGCTACAGCTTGATTATTTTTTGCATCCTTTTGGTACTTTGTTTTCCATTCGATTGTTAATTTTGGTAATCGGGGGTTTTTTTTTATATCGCTCTCTTTCTTCAGCCTGTGCATCAAATAACAGGACCAATGTTTGATGATTATCATCAAAAAATTTTCGCCCCCAATTTTGATTGTTAAGAAGATAGGCTAATTGTGAATATGCGTCTGGCCCCTGAAAAAAACACTTGTAACTGCCATTTGTGTAATTAAAATGATGAATATACCCTTCAAAAACTCCAAAAAACAAGCTTTCTAAACACGGAAAAGAGAGGGTTTGTTTGCCTGATTGTTTAAAATGTTCCTTGAGCTTAGTTCTTATAATGTAAATCAGATCAGACTTAAATTGGTTAACTGCTTCTAAAGGTAGCACATACAATCCTTCGCGACGGACGTTATACCTTTTAACAACACTTTTGTGGCAATTTAAACCCCTTTTTGTTTTATAGATTTTTCGACAAACTTCACACTCAAAACACTGATAAGATGTCATTCTTTGTATACTAAGTTTATATAGTAAAATCATTTTAGTAATAAAAATTACATTTTATACCTAGTAACAAAAATAAGTAAATTATATTATTAATAAATTACAAAAAAAAAAACAATCATAACAATTCAAATAATCTTTAAATGCTGCCAAAAGAAAATGAAACTGAGCTTTCATGGGCTATGATATAATTAAAAGCCCAAAGTCTTATTTTCTCTTAGATACCTTTTTAAAATTATAAATGCTGATTCTTACCGAAATATACAATAACTCCTGATATAACGAACTCCTAATATAGTAAACCTCCATGTAATAGGATTTAATTTACCTTTAAATTCCTACTTTTTATGGTGAATTTACAGATGAATCGATCTTTGTTTCTGTGTATTAAATAAAATAATTATAGAGGCGTTGGCAGTTGATATAAAAATCATTATTATAATATGAAAAAAAATACCTTTAATAGCCTTCAAAAAAACCTCTACAGCTTTTATGTACAGTTCTAAAGCCTTAACAACCCAACCTATAATATCACAACCCAACCTATAATATCAAATTCTCATTGATATAGCTTTGGAGGTTCGTTGGCTACATCTTGTTAGCTACTTATTTTTGATTAAAAAAGAAAATATACATTAGTAAAGGCAAATATTGAATAAAATTTTGAAGCAACTATCTTAATTACGCTGATTAATAAGCACTTTATGTTTTCTTTTGATACCAACTTCACAATAGCGAAGAAGATTAAGACCTGGTAAACCCGACACACTTTATAACCATTCAAGCCCTTTAAACATAGTATTAATTCGCTGATACTTCCTATAGAACATTCTATAAGATAAAGCAGTTTTCCTGAAACTTGCCTTGCCTAAAGGTACCCCACGCTCTATATTATGTTTGGGCAGATTTAAGTTACTATGTAGTACAAATAAGCCGCATTTTAAAAATTGAAATCTTACTTAAATCATCGCTATACTTGCCGGAAGATCTGGACAAATTTGAACTACAAGAAAATTTTGCTATTTAATAAAGTTCATAGAACATAGGTTTTCTAGAAGTTATAATTTAAACGTGAGCATACTCAAACTACACTAGCTTGAAGTTTGGCAGCAAGCTATTCGTCACTTGAATCTTTGTTACAGAGAACAAAAATCGAAATTAATAAAAAACTAAAACATTAAATGAACAAATTAACCTTATAATAGCTATAATATTTCTTTCTTACCTGATTACTAAATTGTACAATTGGTTTTGAGGTTGGACAATTGGTTTGACGTGATTCAGTAATATGTCGTATATATAAAGTTTTCTGTTTTAGTTTCTTATTTTTTTTGGGGGGAGTACAAAATTAATCAGCTGATAATGATTTACATATAAATTTGGGCCTAAAAAAAGGCCCAATTCCATAAATCCGCCTATACGTATTGAAAATGCAAGGCTTAAATGACAATTTAGAGAGTATGCTGTTAGAGCAGTTGGAAAAGAACATTATGGATAGACGTATAAAATACAAGTTCTATATGGATGGGTCATTAGTAAAAGAAGAAAAAGAATGTAAAATAGGTGCAAGTTGGGTGCAAGTTAGTGATGATAAAAAAAAGGTTATAATGGAGAGTAAGGTTAGATTAAAGAAATGGCCATTATCAACAAAGGCAGAGTTAGCAGCAGTAATGATAGTAGTTTTAGTTATAGCTAATAACAATAAAGTAGTGATTAAATTAGATAGTTCAGCGGCAATTGCAAGTCTGGAAAGAGAGAAGCCTATGTTTAATATTAGGGCATAGAGCAAAACCAAAAACTTCAGATTAGTGATGAAGATCAAAGATATATGCAACTCAAAAAATATCGAATAAGTGCTAGTCAAGGTTAAAGCATATAGTGGAGTAGTATGAAATGAAAGAGCTGACAAACTTGCGAAAGAAGGTACATTGTTAGGTGAATGCTCAGGCCTAAAACTTGAAAGAAATTGCTAATTTCCATATACGCTATATTAAAAAGACTTAGTAGTAGAAGTACCTACCAGAAAATTTATGAAAACATTAACAAACATGATAAATGGTGCTGAATGACAGTGCTCAAAGGCAGTTAGAGAACTTGAACCAAATGCTGAAGGTTAAAGAAATTGGAAAGCATTGTAAAAGGAAAACAGAAGTTTAACCAGAGTTAAATGTAAATCACTAGAGGCAAGTAAGAAGATAGCATTTAAAGTTAAGTATATAAGCAATAGTTTGCCAGTTCTTAAGGTACTAAAGAAGAGATTACCAGACATATATAAGATAGATAAATGTAAAGAATGCTATAAGGAACAAGAGACATCAATACATTTGCTTAAATGTGAAGAGTTAGTAGGTATTGAAACAATATTAAAGAGCTGGCATGCTGGTTAGTATAGAAAAAGCTTGATAAAGTAGATAAAAGCAAGATTACGAAACTCGAGTTAAGCAAAATACTTGTTAGAAGAACTTTAGCAGATAAGGTTAAGCACCGTGAGTCATATATACGTGGCTTAGCAATGGAAAGTATGTTTAAGGAATTATATGCGAAGCAAGTGTCATGAAGAGGTACAAAACATTCTGTAAACTATATATTAAGATTGTTGAAGAAATGTTTAGAGAAGAAATATGATAGAGAAGATGCAAAACAGTAGCCAAATAGGAAGATGAGAATAAAATAACCTTGAAAGTGAAGCGATGCAGAATGAAGAGAGATGAAGATAAAGGTTATAGTTCAAAAAGAATCAGAAGTAGAAGAGACAACAAGAGAAATATAACTAATAAGACAAAAGCTGTTAAAGATAAAGAGAGAGAAGCGGAATGTTTTCAGATATTTAATAAAGGAGTAGATGAACTAGTGCAGAATGGAACAAATCCATTCTGGTTCAGTTCTTGACAAAGCTGACAAGGTCTTCCAGTTTAGGCATAAACTGGTGCGACAAGTCACATTTGAGTGCAGTTTCTGTACTTGGGTGATGCCAGGCTTGCAATTTCAAAATGTAGATTACTAGAAATAGTTAATGTTTCAAATAGTAAAATTTTGTATCTGAGCTCCAACAAGACTGTCAAAGAATAAAAAAAAAAAAAAAAAAAAATGTCAAAAGACCAAAAAGGTCATCTTAATACCAAAAAAAATATATATATATTTTATTAATAATATGTTTTGATTATATATAATTATTATAAGAGCAATTATGAAAAATTATACAACTAGCCATTTGTATAACTTTAATTATTGTCTAATTTAAGTAATTTATCTAAAGGTTTTATCTAGTTGTTATACTTAAAACTCAAATATAGATCTTTTATTTAAACATTCTAGATTCTAGATCTATTTTTACTTATTAATAATTCTAGTAAACTAGTAAAGATATGCTATAATTACTAAATTATATTTAACTTTATATTATATCTATTAGAGCTTTCTATATCTTATACTTATAATTAGTCTAAATTAGTACTTGCAATTAAGATTAAACATTAAATTATTATACTTTTATAAAGTTTATTAAAACTTAGTATTTATCTTTTTAATATTATTTGCTTATTTTAAACTAATTATCTTTATTTTGATATGATTTTTTAAACTATTAATTTAGATAACTCAGTATAATATCTAATTTAGAATTTTTTTTTTTAGCAAATTCTAGTAATTTGATTATATATGCTTTTTTATACATGTTGATATTTAGTTTATTTGGCTTTTTTCTGAAGCTTCTAGCTTTTTTTAAGATTTTTATCAGTCTAATAATATTGATAAAGTTTATGTTACTTTTTTATTTAAAATTTTTAGATGAGTTTCTATATATTGACTTTTTAGTATTATATGTCTAATAATCTTATTATAGGTTTATACTTTTTTTTTTTATATAAGCAGTTATGTTAGTATTTTATTAAGATTTTGAAATTACATTTGTAATTATATAAATATCCCTAATTCTAAGTTTAGTATCATCTGGTTATCTTAATAATATCTAAGTGCAATCTATTGCATTACTTTAAACAAAAGTAAACTGCTTGTCTGACTACTTAAAGTTTATAATAAAAAGATCTTTTTTCTTTTATAACAAGCTCTAACATTGTTTTTATTACTTTTTTTTCAACTTGTTTTTCTTTTTCTTTTATTTTCTCTTTTCTTTCTCTTATTCTTTACTGATTTGCTTTTCTTTTTTTACTTAGTTTTTTTAGCTTTTCTTCTTATTCTTTTTTTATTCTACTTATTATTTTAATTTTTTTTTATTTATTAATTTTTTATATTATATTTCTTACACTTGTTTGTAAAATGTATTTCAAACTATTACTGCTACTATATTTACAAACTGCTATCTTGATTTTGTGCTTAAGAGCTATATTAATCTGTCTTATGTTTCTTTTAGAATTAGTTCTTTAATTAATGTTTTTCTTATTTTTACTTTCTCTATCTTTGTTTTTTTGAAAAGTGTTGTATATAACATATATAGAGAAATCCAGATTTTTTCTTCTTCTTTTAGTCTCTTTTATAGTTACTTTTTGGATTCTCTTCTAGAGATTTCTTTGCTTCTTGTATGCTGCCAAATGTGTCTATATTTCTTTTACTTTATCTTGATATACTTGGCATTCTATTGTTGTGTATATATTTAGCTTTCTTTTGCTAAGTTCTTTCAAGATCATAAGTTTATCTATTATGCTTTAATAAATACACTTCTTCTGAAGTTACTTCTTTTTGTTATACAACATATTTTCTTAATTATTTTTAAACTTTTTCAAAAGTATGTTTAATCATAAATTGTAATTTCTGCTTCTGATTTTAAATCTTTAACTGCTTTTGTTTCTTTCTACTCTGCTTCTATTTTTGCATTTGTTACTAACTTACAAAGCAGTTTTGCTAATATATCAGTTCATTTGTTTTTCTACTCTAAGCAGTATTTTACTTCTTTTTTACAGTCTGTACTATTTTTCTGCTCATTGTTTTTTTCTTTGCTAAGCTATTAGCTTTATTATTTTATTTATTTTTGCTATTACTTTTAACTTTAACTAACTCTATCTGAATGTTTTTTATCTTAATAAAGTTTTTAATCTTTATTATTATATTGCATTTTTCTTTTTATAATTTTGTTTTTGTTTGTTTGTTTCAAACTTTTACTAATGTTTCTTATTATAGCATTACTATCTGTATATATCTTTATTTGTTTTTTTTTTGGTATCATTAAAATTGCTATCCAAATTGTTATCAACTCTGCTATCATCAATGTTTGCTAGTCTTATAACTAAATACTACCTTTTCTTCTGACAATTTTGCATTTTATTTGTTTGAACCCATCCTATATCTATATTATTTCTAAATGCTAATTTTTTACTAACTTTCACATTAGCTATCTTATTTGTGTATATTGTATATTTATTCTTGTTTTTTTGTAATCTTTTTTCTTAGAACTTCTATTATTTTTTAGCTAATATTTTCCTTTAGTTTCTGTTACTTAATAATCTCTATTTTTAGCTTTTCTATCATTATAAGACTTTTAAACTTTTATTCTTTACCTTCTAGTTTGTTGTTTCTGTCTTGTCTGTTATTTGGTTCAGTATTATCTTAATTTGATTGCTGCCCTTTCTTATTAATATATCTAAAATTATATTAATGTTTTTGTTTACTCTTATCTATTATTAGCAACTATTTTTTATCTGTTCTTCTTTTCTTATATACTCTTTATATCTATTAATCTTAGTTACTAATTTATTCTCTTTGCTCTAAATTTGGTAATGTCCAATTAATACTTTTTTTTTCTTTTTAACTGTCTTTTTTAGCTGTCTGTGGTTTTATACACATATACTACTAATTTTTTTTTTTTATCTTCAGAAATATGTTTTTATTTAACTTGTATTGCCTGAGTATTTTGTTTACTTGTTCTAAAATATCTTTATACTTTTTTATTTTTTAAACTACTAAGCATCTTTGATTCAATTGCTTTAAATCACTTTGCTTTTTTTCTCTTACTTAATTAATTTTGATAGTTTTTTAGTTGCTGTCATGTAATCAGTTTTTCTTCTTTTGTATTGAGCAGCTAGTTTGGATATATTAGACCTGTTTTATTTACTCTAACTACTTTTTTTTTTTACAAATATGCATCTACAAGCTCTTATATTTTAGTATTATATTCAAGCATTGTTCATAGTTTATTTTTTGTTTTTATATTTATTTTTAATTTTAAGTATTATAAGTTATGCTAAGTTGTTTTCCAAACATGTTTTAATTTCTAACATCTTTTTGTTTTTTATATATTTTTTGCTAAATCTGCTCTTTGACAGCCTTGTATTATTCTTAGTTTTGTTAGCTGTTCAAAACTGGCTTGTCTATTTAGTCTTGCTAAAAGGCTATTTATTTGCTTCTTAGTTAATTTTTGTCATAATGTTTTATAGCTGCTAAGATCTTTGTATTCTATTATGCAGTTTTTATTATTTTTTGCAAGTTGCTCTTTTGTTTTGGCAAGCTTATTATTAGTTGATATATTTCATTTAAACTTCTGTCTAACATTTTTATAAGTTGTAGTATATAGTTTAGTTTAGATATTATTACTATATTGTTTATATATACAATTTGGTGCATTTTTATTTTTTTGTGCTTTAAATTTCTTATAGTTTGTTTTATTATTTCTTTTGTCTTCTACTTCTTGCATTTTATTGTTTAACTATATTTCTAATAAGCAAACTATTTTATATTTTAGTTCTTTTATTATTTTACTTTTTCTATATCTTATTACTTTTTCTTTTTTTTTAATTTTTGTATTTATTATTATTAATTTTAACTTTGATCTATTTATCTCTATATTATTTATTTCAAAAAACTCTTTAGCTATTTCTAAAATCTCTAATAATTGTTCTTTGCTGCTTGCAATTCACATTGTATCATTTGCATATACAATTGCTACTTGACAATATTTTGTAATATTGTTGTATTACATACCTCTTTGATCTTGCTACTTAACTGTATACTCCAATCTTTTATCTTCTTGAATTCTTTCTAGTAGTAAGTTACAGAAAAAACACTATATTAATAGTGAAATTACTTTACTTTGGTCTATTCTATCTTCTGTTATTATTTCTTTTGTTAGGCTATAGACTGTAATTATTTTCAATTGTCTTTTGTAAAAAAGGTTCAATATGTATTTAATAGTTCTTTTAGGTATTTTAACTTTTTGCAATACTAATTTAAGGCTTTCAAAAGGAACTAAGTTAAATACCTTTTTTATTTTCTGCAACAATATCCATATTTTTTTATCTTTTTTTTCTGTTTCTTCTATTATTATATTTAGAATCTGTACTAATTGCTCTGTTAAGTTTTCTAAAAGGTCTGCAAAATTTGATCCTTTAAGTATTTCTTTTTTTATAAATATTTTGGCAAGCCTTTTCATTACTACTTTTATTACAATTTTTCTAAATCTTTTAATTAATGCTATTAGATGAATGTTGTTTAAATTATATTTTCACTTTACATCTTTTGGTATTAAGTAGACTTGTATTATTTTTTATTTTATCAGGATTTCTCCTATTTTTAAGCATAAATTTGCAAAGCTTTTAATGACTTTTTACATTTTCTTTTTTGTTCTTTTGATTAGTATATAGTTTATACTTAAGATATTAGAAGCATTTCTGTTTTTAACTTTCTTAGTATCTTTTCTCATTCTTTTAATTTTTTTTTAACTTCTGCATACTAGTTCTCTTTAATGTTTTCTCTTAGCTTGTATATTTCTTTTTGCTTCTCTGTTATCATTTCTAATTTAGTGTTTCTTTTTCTAAACTGTATCTTGTAATGTTTAGTTATGTCTGTTTTAATTTCTTCTGGCTTCATTATTAGATATGTCTTCTTTTCTATTTTGTTTGATAAGTTTATCAAGTATTATCTTTTTATATAATTTATTTAGAAGACTAGCTATTATTTTTTCTTAGTTTGTTTTAATTATTTTACATCTCTTATTTATATTTTTTTCTATTTGCCTTCTTTGTATTTGTTTTCAGTTCTTCTTTTTTTTTTTTGTAAAAGCTTTTGCTATTTTTTCATATCTTCTATTTAGGCATATAAACAATGCCTTTGTAGTTTTGGCAGTTTTGCATCTAATTTGTTACTTAATGCTTTTACTTGTTTATTTGTTTCACTTCTTTCTTCTTTTATTATTTTACCTCTTTATATATTTAATTAATTTTTAGAGCTTTATGATCTTTTTTTTTTTGCTGTTATTCTTTTTAACTAGTTCTTCTATTTGTTGTTATATTGTATATTTTTTTTTGGATATATGCTTATTTGCTACTATAATAATTGCTTCTTCTATTGTATTCTATATACTATTTATTTTGCTTATATGTTCTTTTTCATTTTGTTCTTTTTTTTAAATATTTTTTAAACTTTTTTTTACTTCTAATTACTTTTACAGTTCTTGCACATAGTTTTTTTAATTTTTTGCTTTTACTTGATCATATAAATATAAAGTCCTTAATTATTCTTTATTTTTAATCTTTGTCTTGTTATTTTTTTCTATTATATGTTTAATTTTTTTTTTTTTTTTTTTTTTTTTTTTTTTTAACATATAAGCAGTCATGCTAGTACTTTATTAAGTTTTTGGAATTACATTTGTAACTATATAAATATCTCTAATATCT
>CAJVQA010004532.1:0-17434 GCA_910591915.1 Cetraspora pellucida
AAGAGGCTACAATTAAAAGTATATGAGAATACTAATAACTGTTTAATTTGGGTAGTATAAACTAGTAGTTTATTAGTAAAAGAGTATAAAGACTCAATGTTGAACTTGGGGTCCACATCTGCTACTTTTATACTTTTTGGCTACATAGTAGATGTAACAGCCTATATTTTTTATATATACAAGATATTTTACAACTACTATTAATAAAATAAATAAAATATGTTTGTTATATAAAATAAATAAAATAAATAAACTAAATAATATATATGAACTAAATATAATATATAATATATATGCTTCAAAATACATAAATATTATATATATGATATGTATGACATTTTACATAGTAATCATTCAACCAATCAGATCACAGCTTCCTTATTAATTTGGTTATTGAATTCGATCTTGAAATCCTATAATCAGAAATAGATGATTTATATCTTATTAGAATTGTTTTAGTAAGCTGATTCAAATAGTGGTAGTTTCATCAAATTTTGTTCAATATTTTAAGAGTTATAGTTATTTTTGTAGATTAACAATATATTTATTAAATCTCTTGATTGCTCTAACATGTTTTTTCCTGATTTTATCTATTAGAATTTTAATATCTAATTCTTTTTTCTTGTCTAATACTGTACTAACTCAGTAGTTTTTTAAATCTTATACTATGATTGTATAACAATATTTTTCTTTCTTTTTTTATAATATTTATTTCTGTTATTTCTAAGATTGCTACTTCTTCTTTTTCTGCTCAGCCTAGCAGATTTTCTAATTTCCAGCCTCTGGTTTTGAGTTTATTAACATTGTGACAGGCTAATTTTATTTATTTTCTTTTTTCTTTCTATTTTTCTTTTAATTGCTTGTATCTTGTCTTTGTGTTTTCTGCTTTTTTTTTGCCTTTTTTTCTTTTTCCTTTTCTTGAATTAGGAGATCTTCTTTATATCTTTTTTTGAAAGCTCTTCTCTTCTTGTGTAGAAAGTCTTTGATCATCTCATCCATATTCATAATTTCAACTAAGGTGTTCTCAAAAGTGATTTGCTAGATCTTTCCTAGTTATGTCTTTTGTCTCTTTAAGTTTTTCTAATCTTTTTCAGATTTGTTTTAAGATTTTCTCTATATGTGACTCTTAATCTTGCTTTTGTGCTTTGAGATCTCCTAATCTACTTTCTGTGCTTTTTTTTTTTTTTTCTTGCATCTGTATCTCTTGCTTAGTTTAACCTATATTAATTTTAAGTGTTACTTTTTTCTTTTGATGAATTGAATTCCTAACTTAAGTTATCTTTGATTCTATTTTTATTTATAAAAGTATTATTTTTTTGTCTTTCTTTGCTGTTTATGTCTACTTCTTTAATAAAGAATTGGCTGCATTTGTTCTAGCTTCTTTTTCTCTCTTTTCTAAGGCTTTCTCTTCTTTCTGTTATTCTTCTTTTTTCATTTATTCAATATACTTGAAAGTTGTTATACAAAATCAGTTTTGTTTAAGCTGCATTTATTTCTTCTTCTGTTGCAAACATTATTATTGCTGTTCTTCTTTGGTTTTTGTTTTTGTTTGGTAGGATGTAGACTGCCTTCACTCCTATGCTTCTTAGACATTATAATAGTAGGATTTCTGAGACATTTCTGGATAGATCTGTCAACTTTGCTATGTATTTCCTTTGGTTTTCTCTTGCTTTATAGTTCTCTTCCTCTTTAGTTACTCATACTAGTTTGTCATTGTTGACCAGTATGGCCTATGGAATGTCTACCTTTCTAGTTTCTTCTAGTTGCACTATTGCTAGAGCTTTGTACTTTGATCTTTTAATTCTTACTATTTGGGTATTCTTAAATCTCTTACAGATATATTCTAGCTCTTTTTTGTTAATATCTGATAGCAAGTCTCATATTGTTAAACATTTACTGCCTTTAGGCTTCTCATCAATTTCATTGTAATTTATGTCTGCTTTGGTCTTATCATCTTCCTTGTTGTACATTTTTCTTTCAGTTTTTATTATATTGTTTCTTTTTTTGTGATGTTCTTCATTGTGTACTTTTTGTTTTCCTTTTTTGTCTTTTCTTTCTTTTAATATTAGTTTGTACTAATCACTCTTCTTTCTGCTAATTCTTTGTATTGCTTTGTTTCTGTCATATTCATAATCAAAGTCTACTTTAATCCACAAGTTTCCTTTTTTAAAGACTTCTTTGATTTTTTTAATATATTCATTGTCTGTTAGTAACCATCTGATAAATTTTATACATTTCTCTTGCATTGTACCTGATACATTATATGCTGATATATTGGCAAATAAGCTATTATTTTAATTATAATTTCTTTTATTTGGTATTCATATACTGTTTTCAAGTAGTATTCTGACTATGTCAATTTCTTTTTCAATTTTTGGATTTCTTTTTTGTTCTGTTGTTTTTTCTTTAATTATATTTTAAATTGCATCTTTGGCTACTTTTGTCATCTTTTGTTCTTGCTTTTTAGCTATTCTTTGACTTTTTTTTTTTGGATAGGTGGCTATATTTTTGTTTGTCTACTATTTACAAAACTTACTTATATATCTCCTTTTTTTGGACAGTTGTGACATCTTCTTGTAGTTTTTTGCTATTTAGCTTCTTATTAGCTATATTCTTTCCTTATATTGCTTTATGCAGATCTTTTTGTTTCTTTTCAATTCCTGTTTGCTGTTGGATTTCTTTTTTTTCTTTTACTGCTACCTCTTGTATTTGCTTTACTAAATCTAATTTTTTCTCTGACTGTTCTTTTTCAGCTTTTTTTACTATCTCTTTTGCTATTCATAGAAAAATTACCTTATTTGTATCTTACCCAGTAAGCATTACTACAATTCTATTCTCTCTATTTGGCACTACATATGTTTTGCTAGCTTCATTAAAAAAATGCTTATTATGTATATTGCTCAATGACCAGTATGCTCTTCTTATGCAGATTGTTTTTATATTTTCTTTATACTCTTAAAGCAAACTTTTATCCATTATTATATCTGTTCTTTTCTAGAATATTCTTCTATTTTATTGCTATGTATTAGTTCATCTATTTTGTATATAGCTATTTGCACATATTTGTTATTGTTGCTTAATATATTACATGACTTTTATGCAATGTAAACAGATCTACTTTCAGAGTCAGATGGCAATCCTCATAGTTGTTATTTTAATGCTAAAATTTTTTTAAAAAAACTTGTTTTCCTCTTATAACTACTTTAATATTACTGTATTCTCTCTAGTTTTTAAGCTTGTTTAGTATACTTTTTGTTGTTGCTTCTTTTAGCTTAGTACTGTTTAGATGATTTTTTATTAGTATTCATGAAAAAACTCTGTTTTTCTTTCTTACTGATTTTGTATCAAAATAATTATTGAAAAGAGTTGTTTTTGTAAAATTGTTATTAGTATATATTATTATAATTTATATAGTTTTTTATATTATTATTATTTTTTTTATATTAAAGTTTCTATTTTTGAAAAATAATTTTTATTCAAATATAGCATATAAATACTTCTAAGAACTTTCTTATATAAAAAGTTATAGATAGCTATATATACACTTTTGGTATTTAGTTTAAGTAGTTTATTTATATATTGCTATATAAGTTCTATATTAGGTACTATATTACAAGCCAATTACAGATCTTGTTTATTTAAACTCTTTGCATATGCAATCCAATCTATATTACAAAAACATTTTTAAAATACAGTTCATCTAAGTTTTTAATCTTTATTAGTACTTTTAAAACTATTTTATTTTTAACAGAAAACTTATTAAAGCTTGTTATATTCTATATATAGTTAATCTAGTTTTATACAATATGCTATAGTTATCTAACACTTTTTTTTTTTTTTTTTTTAACCTTAAGCAGTTATGCTAGTACTTTATTAAGATTCTTGAAACTATATATCTATATAATTATATAGAATTTTCTAATATCTAAGTCTAGCATTACTTAGCCATCCTAATAATACCTAAGTGCAACCTGCTGCACTATTTTAGTTAAAGATAGACTGCTTATCTAACTACTTAAAGCTATATCAGAAGGGTCTTCACCCTTCTATAACAAGCATATTTATTGTCTTTAAAGCTTCTTTCTTTATCTGGTTTGTCTTTTTTGCTTTTTTTTTTTTTTTCTTCTTTTGCTTGTTTATTTTTCTTTATTCTCTTCTTTTTGTTCTTTTTCTTGCATGAGTATTTTTTTTATTTTATTCATTATATTGGTCTTCTTCTTACAGACTTGTATTTTTTCACATAATATCTTTTATACTTGGTTATAGAAGGTGTTTTATACTGTTCTTATTACTATATCTATGCATTTCTGTATCATCTGCTTGCTTAAGAGTCACTTAAGTCTTTTTTCTACTTTTAGTATTATGAGTCTCTTTATTAGCACTTTTCTGTTTGCAATTTCTTTAGCTTCTGTTTCTCCAAATAATGCCTTATATAGAACTTGTGATAGAATTCTGTTTTTTTTTTCTTTCTTGAATTCATTCTATGTTGTTGCTATTGCAACTTTTTGAATTTGCTTTTACAAACTCTTTTGTTTACTACAACTTGCTAAATATGCTTGAGTCTTTTTTTTTCTAACTTAGTATACTTGACACTTTACTTTTGTATATACTTCTGGTCTTTTCTATTTAGTTCTTTAAGTGTTAATAGGTTACTCATTATGTACTTGATTGCTATAGCTCTTCTTGTGCTAAGTTTTCTTAATATATAATAAACTCCTTTTGTTTTGTTTATTTCTTTTCAAAAATTTGACCAATTATGTATTGCATTCTCTGTTTCTGGTTCTAATATTCATATTGGGTTTGTCTCTTTTCAACTAGCTTTTATTCTAGCATTTGCTATTATTTTATACAGAAGTCTTGTTAATATATTAATTTTTTTGTTTTCTTATTCTAAATGGTTCTCTATCCTATCTTATTTGACTTTATCTGCATATATTTTATCTTAGCAATTTGCTCTTTTTTTTGCAATAGAATCTGCTTTGTTATTTTACTTATTTTTATTATAGCTTTTAACTTTGATTATTTCTATCTTAATGTTCATATTCTTGATTAGACTTACAATGTTCATTATCTATATTGCATTTTTCTTCTTTAGATTTTTTTTCTCTTCTACATTTTTTAGTGCTTTACTAATGTTCCTTATTGCTGTGATGCTGTCTGTAAACACTTTTATGCTTTTCTTTTTTGGCACTGTTAGGATTGCTGTTTATATTGCTGCCAATTCTGCTATTGTTGCTGAAGGCCAGCCTTCAAGTCCCAATGCAGTTTTCTCTTCTGGTTAATTTTTTTTCTCTTCTACTTGTACTTAACTGATACTTATTTTTTCTATATTACTTTTTTCTTTCTTTTTGTATAATACTTTATTAGTATAGAAACTGTATTTTCTCTTGTCTTTTTTTTTGTTATATGTCAATATCTCTATTAACTAATTTGTAATAATGCTATTTAATTCCTGTTTTCTAATTAGTTTTACTTCTAATTCTTCTGTTTGTCTTATTTCTAGTAACTTTATTTCATTTCTTTTCCATTTTTCTATTATTCTATCTTTTAGTATTTGCTCTAATGTTACATTTATCTTATTGTTAGCTTCTCTATTAGCAACTCTGATATTACTCTCATGTTGTGGTCTTGTCTTATTTATCTTTTATACTTGTCTGTTATCTGTTCTGAGCTGCTTTTAGTCTTTGCATATACTTAATTCTGTTAATATCCTCTCTTCTTCTATATGCATTGACTAATATTCTGTTAACACTTTTTTCTTTTTTTTTTAATTACTTTGCCTAATTGCTAATTGTGTTTCAGTCTGTGAATGTTCTATTCTTTTTTTCTTCAGTCTTTAGACATCTTTGTCTACTTAATCTTTAATGCTTGTATATTGTATTTTTCTACTTTGTTGCAGTCTTGTATTTTTCTGCTTGCTTGTATTCTTAGCATCTTTCCTTCTATTTTGTTAAACTATTTAGCTTTTTTTTCTTTGCATGACAGACCTTAAAGACTCTTGAGCTGTTTTTATATGATCAAGTTATTATCTTTTGTATTTATAAGTTGGTTTACATATAGTAACTTCTATTTATTTATTGTGCTACTGCTTACTATCTATATTTTTGTTTTTAGTATATCTTTTATCTGTTTACTATGTTTATAAATTTTCTATAAAAATTTTTCTGCTTTAATGCTTATTCTTATTTCTTTTGCTTTAGCTATTGTTTGACAAGCTAGGTTGTTTTTCCAAAACTTCTTAACTTCTATTTTTCTTTTATTGTTCTAAATGTCTTCTGTTAAGCCTGCTTTTTGGCATTCTTGAGCTATTCTAAGTTTTGTTAATTCATTCAACTTATCTTATCTATCAAGTCTTAAGAAGAGACTACTTATTTGCTTGGTTATTATTTTTTGGCTTAGTGTTTTGCAATTACTTAAGTCTTTGTACTCAATTGTGCAGTTGTTTAATGTTTTTATCATATTACATTTATGTTTAGCTAAGCATATTAATAGTTAGTATATTTTATCAATTATCCTTTCTGCTATTTTTGTTAGCTATAAGAGATATTCTAGCTTAGAAATTATTACTGCATTGTTTATATATGCAATTTGGTTTATTATTATCTTTTTATATTTTAGATTTTTAACTGCTTGACTAACTATTTTTTTTGCTTTCTTACAGACTATCACTTCTATTATTCTGCTATTTAGCCATATTCCTAATAATCTTACAATTTTGTTTTTGGGTTCTTCTATTATTTTATTATGGCTAAATGTAATTTTTCTTTTTTCTTTTCTTGTTTTTGTGTTTATTACTATGAGCTTTAATTTGAACCTATTTATTTCAATGACATTTGCTTTAAAGAACTCTTTTGCAATGCTTAGAATTCTTAACATTTGTTCTTTGCTGTTTACAATCTATGTTGTCATTAGCATATGCAATTGTTACTTACCTATAACTTGTAATATTATTACTGCATGCTTTTTCTGTTATTTTTTGTTCTACTATATAGCTTAATGTTTCATCTTCTTGTATTCTTTCTAATAATAGGTCATAGAAAAGACATCAAATTAGTGATGACATTACTTTTTCTTGGTCTATTTCATCTCCTGCTATTATTTTTTCTGTTAAACCATAAGCTGTAATAACTTTAAGCTGCTATTTACAAAACAGATTGCTTATATATTTTCTTGTTTTTTTGCAGAATTTTGACTCTTTTTAAGGCCTATTTTAGGCTTTTAGTGAAACTGAGTCAAATGCCTTTTTTATATCTTGTAACAGTATTCATACTTCTTTATTCTTTTCTTGTGCTTTCTTCATTATTATGTTTAATATATGTATTAGTTGCTTTGTTGAGTTATCTGACAGACCTGTGAAATTTGGTTTTTTGAGTATGTTTTTTTCTGTAAACACCTTGGCTAATCTTTTTGTCACTACTTTCATAACAACTTTTTTAAAGGTCTTAATTAATGCTATTGGTCTGATATTGTTTAAGCAATAACTTCAGTTTATATCTTTTGGAATTGGATATATTTGCATGATTTTCTACTTCTTTGGTATATTCTCTTTCTTTAGAACCAAATTTGCAAAGGCTCTAAAAATCCTTTATGATCTCTTTTTTGCATATTTTATTAATGTGTAGCTTATGGCTGATATTTCTGTGCCATATTTACTTTAAGCTTTCAAAGTGTTTTTTTTATTCTTTTTCTTCTATTTTTTCTTCTAATTTCTTATATCAGGTCTCATTGATCCAATCTTTTGATCATAAACTCTTTTTTATTCTTCTGTTATTTCTTTAAGTTTGGATTTCTATTTTCTAAATTGGTTTTTAAAATGAGCTGTCAAACTATTTAGAACTGCATTTGGTTCTGATATTAGGTTAACTTCTTTCTTGTTTTGTATTATAATTCTGTTTAGAACAATCTTTTTGAATAGTTTATTTAGTAAGCTGGCAATTATTCAACTTTGATCTGTTTTAATCATTTTACATCTTTTGTTTATGTTTTTTCTATCTGTTTTTTTTATGCTTGTTCCTATTTTTCTTGTTTTTTTTTTTAATTATTCTTTGCTAACCTTTCATATTATCTATTTAGACTTCTAATTACTGTCTGTATAGTTTTGGCAATGTTGCACCTAGCTCTTTTTTTATTATTTGGAGTTTGTTGTTTATTTTAACTTTTTTATTGTTTTCTATTTCTTGATTCTTTTTATATTTTGCTTTCTTGATTATTTGCTAAAGTTCAATAATAAGTTTGTGTTTTTTTGTCTTTTCTGATTTAGTCTTCTATTTAGCTTAGTATTGAATATCTTCTTCTTTGAAATTTGCTTGTTTGCTGCTTTAATTATAGCTTCTTCTATTGCATTCCATATTTGGTCCAGTATCTTTGTACTATATTTTGTTTTTATGTTATTATCTTCTAGTCATTTCAATACTCTTTTCTATTTTAGCTAGTTTTGTAGCTCTCTTGTATAATCTTCTTAGTTTTCTTGTTTTGCTTTTTCATATAGATATGTTATTTTTATTT
This sequence comes from Cetraspora pellucida, assembly GCA_910591915.1. NCBI lineage: Eukaryota > Fungi > Glomeromycota > Glomeromycetes > Diversisporales > Gigasporaceae > Cetraspora > Cetraspora pellucida. The sequence goes on from CAJVQA010004532.1 coordinate 8,506, forward strand.
GGTCTTTTTATTTAATTTTTGTCTTACTGCTGTTTGTGATTATGTATTTTATCTATATTTCTGCTATTATTATCTTATAATCATTATCAGTTAACTCTTTTGCATCTTCAATATTAGCTTTTTGTAGACCTGATGCTAGTGTTTCCAACAGCTATATATAATCTATTCTTGTTGCTGTTTTCTGACTTGACCATATATATGCTTCTTTTGTTAAATGCAGATTTCTGTATAAATTTGTGAAGTTTTGTCTTCTAAGCTAGCTAAATATTGGTAGTTTTTTGTAGTTTGATGTTTGCAGATGTTGTCTGTCTAGTACATTATCTACTGTATAATTAAAATTACCAAGTATAATTATTTCTGTATATTTTTTTCTGTTTATTACTACTTTTATAATTCTTTGCTGAATTTTCTTACTGATTAATTTGTTGTTTAGTAGGATATATACTCCTAATATCACTAATTCTAGTTGTTTAAAATATAATCTCACCTTTAGAATATATTCACTAACTTTTTTAACTACTTTTATATGCTTTTTCTACTATTTATCTATTAGTATTTTTATGCCTGAATCTTTTCTTGTTTATTACTACACTAGTTCAATATCCTTTATACTGCATGTTATAACTATATAGTAAAAATTTTCTTCTTTTTCTGTAATGTTTATTTTCATTATTTTTACTATTGTAAGTTTTTCTTTTTTTGCCTATTCTAGAAAGTTACTCACTTTTCATTCTTTTGTTTTAAGTTTATTGATATTATGGCATGCAATTTTTACTTCTTTTTTTTCTTGTTTCCATTTTTCTTTCAGATGTTTATGTCTTGTTTCTATGTTTTTTATCTTCTCTTTTTCTTTTTTCTTTATTTTCTCATTATAGCTAAGAGATGTATCTTTATTTCTTTCTTTAAAAGTTCTTCTTTTACTATGCAGAAACTCTTCAATCTCCTGGTTTATGTTTATTGATTTAACTGAAGCATCTTTAGAAGCATTTCACTATACCTTCTCCTAGTAGGTCTCTTGTTTCTTTTAATTTTTCTAGTCTTTCTAAGATTCAGTCAAGTATATTTTCTATATATGTGTTCTTTTCTTGCTGTTGTATCTTGTCTTTATTTTTCTTTTTTTTAGGCTTTTTTTTTTCTTATTGTCTATACTTCTATATCTTCTTTGGTTTTCTATATTGTGTCTTGGGTTGTTACTTCTTTCTTTTTCTTTTATATCAAAAATTTGGCTTAATTTATTCTAACTTCTTCCTCTTTTATCTTTAAAACATCTTCTTCTTTTTGGCTCTCTTTTCTTTTGTTTAATCAGTATACTTGAAAATTGTTATACATGATCAGTTTTGATTGGGCTGCTTTCATATCCTCCTCAGTTGTGAATATAATCAATGCTGTTCTCTTTTGATTTCTGTTTTAGTTTGGTAGAATGTATACTGACTTCACTTCTTTACTCCTCAAACACCATAGTAATAAAATCTTATAAGCATTTCTAGGTAGTTCTGTTAGCTTGGCTGTATGTTTTCTTTGTTCTTCTCTTGCTTCATAGTCTTCTCTTTCTTTTGATACTCTTATCAACTTATTATTGTCTGCTGGCAGTGATCATAAGATGTCTTCTTCTTTAATGCTTTGTGTTTGTATTACTACTAAAGCCTTGTACTTGAACCTTTTAATGCACACTATCTGCACATTCTTGATTTTTTTGCAAATATACTTTACTTCTCTTTTGTTTATGTTAGCTAGTAAGTTCTAGATTGTTAGGTAAGTTATATTGTTAATAGATCTTTTCTCTTCTTCATAGTTATCATTGTCTAGTCTTTTCTCTCTGCCACCTTCTTTGACCTTCTTTTTTTTAAAACTTGGCATATATTTTTTTTTATTTTGTTGTTTTCTTTTGTAATCTCTTTGTTTTTTTTTTTTGTTTTTTTTTTTTGCTTTATCTTCTGGTATCATCTTGTACTAGTTACTTTTTTTTTTGCTAATTTTTTGTATAGCTTCATCTCTGCCATAGTTATAGTCAAAGACTACTTTTATTCAAAGATTTTCTCTCTTGAATACTTCTTTGATGTCTTTTATATGCATATTATTCTTCAGAGACTATCTAATAAATTTTATATGCTTCTCTTCTGTTTTTCTTAGAACATTATATGCTGGTATATTGGCAATTAAGTTGTTATTTTGATTGCAATTTCTTCTGCTCAGTGTCCATATACTTTGCTCTAATGCTATTTTTACTATGTTGATTTTATTTTCTGTCTCTTGTTTTCTTCTTTTTTGTTTTTGTTTTTCTTCTTCTAGTGTGTTTTGTCTTGATTACTTGACATTCATTTTTATATTTTTTTGTTTGTTTATATCTCTTTATTTCTTGGTTTCTGATTTCTGATTAGAATGTTCAACTAATAATTTGTTATTTTTTTCATACTTACCTCTATTTCTTTTTCTCTTTGTAGTGTGTTTGCCTCTTCTTGTTTCTCTATATTTCTAATTCTTTCTTCTATGTTTTTCTTTCTTTCCTGTTTTTTCTTAATGCTCCCTTCTTTATTATCTTTTTTAATTACTTGCTATTCTTTATTTTGGTTATATTGTATTTGTTTTCTTTCTGCTTCTATTGTTAGGTCCTGGTTTTCTATGCTTATGTTTAGTTTTTTCTCTGGCTGTTCCTTCTTAGCTTTTTTTAATATTTCTTTTGTTAATTGTAAAAAAGCCACTTTATTTGGGTCTTGGTTTATAAGCATTACAACAATTTTGTCTTTTCTATCTGGTGCTATATATGTTCTGTCTATCTTATTGAAAAAAATTTTGTTATGTATATTATTCATAGCCTAGTATGCTCTTCTTATGAAAATTGCATATAAACTTTTTCTATATTCTACAGAGAGGTTTTTAGTCATTTTTGTGATTCTATTTTTCTAAAGTGTTCTATCACATGTTCTTATTGTATCTTGTTTGTCTGTTCCACAATTGGCTTGTTTATTCTATTTTAATTTAGTATTTTGCATGTGTTTGTTTTGCCTAAGCTGTACATATTGTTTGTATAATGTAAACAAATCTATATATAGAGTTACTAGCAATTCTCCACAGGTATTAATTTTTCTAAAATTTCTATAAAAAAACTTGGTTTTTTCTTATAACTATCTTGCTAACACTTGCAATGCCTTTTGCTTATAAGCTTGTTTGATGCTTTCTTTGTTGCAGTTATTTTTTTTTAATGTTGTTTAGGATGTTTTCTATTGCTAGTTATGCAGAAAGTTAATTTTTTTTTTACTAATTTTGTGACCAAGTGATTATTAGAAAGAGTAGTATACATTATCTAACACTTTCAGTTACAAAGATTATTTATTTAACTACTATATTATATTATTTTTATTTTTGTAAAATTCAATATTTATCTTTCTGATATTTTTTTTATTATCTCTTACTAACTACTATTTAGAATTAGCAAACTCTAACCAGACTACCAATTTAGATAGCCTAGTGCAGTATTGTTATATCTATTATATTTAAGACTTTTTTAGATTATGTTCAATGTTCAAATATTTACATGTTCAAAAATGTTTATAGCATATTTAAGCCTTAAGAATTAATATATTAATTTTAAAAATATATAATTATATATTTTTTATAATACTAAATATTTTTATTTTTATTTTTTTATTAAACTAGCCTCTTTTGGGCCTAAGGTTTTATTCAGTAAATTGGACATAGAGACTTGTGGCTAAAGCTTCAAAGAAGTCACTTTACATTAGAGAATACAACTAGTTACATGTATACTTTTGGTGTCTAATTTAAGTAGTTTGCCAATAGTTCTACACTAGCTGTCATACTTGCATCCCAACTAGGAGTATTGCCTATTTAAACCCTCTGTGCTGCAATCTTTACTATGTCACTAGATCATCTTTGATACAACTGTTAGTCAAGAAGGTCTAGATACTTTTACCTATTTCTCTTAAGACCCCATATCTTATTTTATGCAGTGTATTCTCAGAAGCATTGTTACTAGAGCCTTCTATGTCTTACACACAGCTGACCTAGTTTATGTAACATGCTATAGTTATCCAACACTTGCAGTTATAAGGGTTATCTGTTTAATTGCTACATTACACTATTTCTACTTTTATAAAGTTCACCCAAACCCCAGTACCTATCATTTCAACTTTTTCTCTTTATTCTTCTACTATTCAACTTAGAATCTAACAGACTTTCCAAACTTCCAATCCAAATAGTCTGGTATGGTATAGCTTAGTATCCTTTTCCTCTAGTGATTCTGGCAGCCTGGTTGATCATGTGCTCCTCTATACATCTTTTCATCTGGTTGCATGTCTGCCTATTCCTTATTGGGGTTTCCTAGGCTTTCATCAGTCTGATAGCACTGTTGAAGGCTTGTGCTACTCTTTACTCAGGAATTTCCAAATAGGCTTTTATCTTCTCAGTTTCTTGGTCTTTTACATCTGATTGTCTTATCGTAGATTTTCACTGAAGTCTTATGTGACACCAGTTATTAACATTCCTCTATATACATGTAACATTACACTTTGCATAGATGCCCCAGGCTTCCAATGATGAGTAGAACCCGATTGGTTGTACCCAAGATTACAGATACCTAAATCCAATCGATTGACAAGAGACAGTTTATCATAATACAGATTAATTATCAAATTTCATCATAGATGGGATTTGAACTTTAGACTTGACACTTGAGGATGACAATCCAACCACTACACCAGGATTGCTATCCTCTCTAAATATTTTTATTTAAAGAGTTAAAATAGATTAATTTAATAAAATTTTGAGCTTAGCTTACTTTTTACAAAGTTACTGTACACCAAGATAATCTATTTAATAACTTTGCTAACCAATTTGCTTTTAGTTATCAAATATTACACTTTTTAATATTCTTAACTAACAACCCTTACAATTCTGCTTATACTCTATTTATTGACCAATTTCTTATTAAGATTTCTATTTGATGCTCTATTCATACTATTTGTCAAGCTCATATCATAATACTTTGAATATTTCAATATCATTTTCAACAATGGTCTACTATTGCTTCTAATATCAACTAAGAAGCCACTTGGCTTTATATCAATAATAATCAAAAGGTTTCTAACTTTGCTTATAGTTTTTATTTCTCTACTCTAAAAACCTTCTATATTAAAATTTTTTTAGATAAACTACCTGTTTTTTACACTCTTCACAAATATAACTTCTCTTATTCACCTCTCTGTCACCAATACAATCAAACTAGCTTTTTATTATACTAGACTCTTTGTCCTTCTACTCAAACAATTTATTACTTAATCTCTATTTCTCTTAATTGCATCTTAAATGCTACTGCTCTTGACATGTCTTCTAATTTTTTTTCTAATTTATATCGAGAAATCTTATACTTAATAGCTTTAAATTGCATAACTTTTCACACATGCTATTTCTTATTTTTATCCTATCTGGTTTAGTTCTTATTGACCTTATTTCTACTATTTATAATACTTCTATTTTTTATTATACAGTCACTTCTCTTTTTATTAAATTTTTTCTTTATTTAAACTAATAAATATACAAACAAATATGGATTCTATATTGCATTTCATGTTTTGCACAGTATCAAAACACACTTATTACAAATTTAACTCATAGTTCTTTTTCTAGTCTACCTCCTATCTCAGTATCACAAATTATTACCAAAATTGACCTTTGGACTATCTAATAAATTAAATATCATACCCCTCTCTTTTGTATTATTACTAACATCCAAATCTAGATGAGCCTTGGCTACTCTTGTAGATTTTGATCGCAAATTATATGTTTGAGTCTTTATTTTTCATATATAATTTAAAAGCAAGCTATTTTTTGTAAAAACTTCAATTGAATTTTAATAAAGTTAAAAACATGGTCTCACCATTAATATTTAAAAAATAAAAATAAAAAAAATAAAATTTTGAACAAATTTAATTTATTTATTTGTTTAGAAATGTTCAAAAATATTTAAACTTATATTCATAACTGTTTTGTAATAATACTAGCCTAATGTGATAGCTTTTATATCTTTTTTTTTAACAAATCTAGCAGCCTAGTTGATTATATACTCTGTTATACATATTTGATATTTAGTTTATTAAACATGTTCTTTAAAAGTAGTTTATAAACTTTAATTAATCTAATAATACTATTGAAAATTTGTGCTAGAGATCTGCAAATTGCTTATTTTTAAGACCCAGTCTGGCTTGCATTTAGAGTTAAAATTTTTTTGCCAGCCTAGCCTGACCCAATCTGTATATATTAAATTTTTTCTTCAGCCCAGTTTGGCTCAGCCTGATTTGCAAAATTTTTTATATAATTTTGCAAAATTTTAGACCTAATCTAGCTTACAATTATAAAATTTTGCTTTAGGCCTAGTCTGGTCCACAAATTTTTGCAGTCTAGGCCAGACTGTAGAATCCAATGCAGGTTTCTAGTTCATACTATTTTATTATTTAAAAATTTTTAAATAGGTTTTGTCATTTTGGTTTTTTAGTCTTTTATGTCTATTGGTCTTATTACAGATTTGCATCAAAGTCTTATGCAAAACTGATAATAGAAAAATAAATAAATATATATACTAGTAAAACTTTTATATAAACTAGTAATAAATATTAAGCTAGAAGCAAAATAAAGAGAAACAACAGTAATTAAGAATTTATAATCAGTAACAGAAATAATTATCTATGATTGAATATACCTTTAAAAAAGACTAAAGTTAATTAAAGAAATATATTATATAACAAAAAAAGCAATACAAAAAGAAATGTATTTATAAAATAAATATTGAACAAACTCCTAATTTGAAAAAAACTTAAAAGAAAAAAACCAAATATATATATAACTACAAAATACCAAGTCTGTTAAAACAAAGTTAAAAAAATACAAGCATATCTAATATTATACAAAAAACAATCCAGTTTTTAAAAAAGAATATAAAAAGTATCTATTATAATAGTATAAAAATAATTAAAAGAAGATGAAACAATTCTAATCTTATCTTATATATTATATATATTATTCTTTAAAAAATAGAAATAAAAAAAATAACAGATATGATAACCTAGTAAAGTGGTTAGGTTGTCAACTTTTCAAGTAATAGATTGGATATTCAAATCCTATTAATAGCAAAAATTTGAATAATCATCTATATAATATTCATATTATGACAACTGTTACTAATGATTAGATTAGGATATCTGTAATAGTGATTACACTAGCATGACTGACAGGTTATGAGGCATCTGTGTAACTAGTTATACAAAAGAATGCAAACTAACAAATTGGACAATGCAAACATTAGATAAGTTCTTATAGCTATATAAATTTGTTGAAATTGAATAACAAGAAGTTTATTTGAAAAGATCTAAATAGAGAGATAGTTGAATTTTCAATAGCTCTACTATAAAGGCTAGCTTGAGAAAACAGATATCAAGATTATAGTATCTGAACAGGCAAGAACTTACAGGTTAAGAGTCTCAGAGATATTACTAACTAGGCTATTAGAATAAACTAAAAAAAAAAATATTGAATCAACCTAATATACTAATAAACTGATCATAGTTCTATACAGACTATCTGAATTGAAAGTCTATTAAAAAAGTAAATAAAAAGGCAGAAATATACTAAAGTACTAGGGTTATGTCTGTGTAAACTTTACAAAAACATAGTGGTTAAATAATATAACTCTAATTACAAGTGTTGGTTCTGCTATAGTAATATCTAGATTAGCTATAAAAATATATACAGAAGACTTTGAAAGGTTTACCTTAAGAATAAAATAGTTCTAAAATTGAGATGATGATCTGAGTATCTGAGTATGACCCAATGATATTAACACAAGTTGTAGGTTCAAAAGGTTTAAAATAGAATATTTAAGCAGAGATGTTAGGTATAGCAATTGGTAAAAAACCTTCAAGAAGGCTCTTTAAATAGATAATATAGAAAAATTACATATGTTGCCAATTGTAAACTCTTCTGTAGTAATTTATAGAATTATATTATCAAAAAAATCATTAATAAAAGTCAAAAGACCAAAAAGATTACCTTAACACTAAAAAAAAAAAGAACCAAAAAATATAAAAATAAAAAAAATGCTAATTAAGAATCCAATTTCAAAAACAATACAAAATAGTTAACAAAACAACAGTTTGTAAATATAGTAGTAAAAACAGTTTAAGATAATTTTTACAAGCAAATTAAAGAATATGATGCAAAAAAGTTAATGTATAAGAAAAAAAAGTAGGAATAATAGGCAAAACAAAAAAAGAAACCTTTTAAAAAAAAATTCAAGTAAGAAAAAAAAACTAATTAGCAAAAGATAAAAAAAAAAAAAAAAAAATCAAAGATAAAGTTAGAAAGACTATTTAAAAACTTGACATAAAAAAGAAAAAACCCTTTCATTATAAACTTTAAGTAGTCAGACAAGCAGTTTACTTTTGCTTAAAGTAATATAACAGGTTGTCCTTAAATATCATTAGAATAATCAAGTGATGCTAGGCTTAGTTGTTAGATACATTTATGTAATTGCAAAAATAATTCTAAAAATTTTAATAAAACACTAATATAACTGCTTAAAGGAAAAAAAATATCAAAAAAAATTATTAAAAATTTATAAAAAAAAATTAAATAATTTATATTACAATGATTAGAATTATATTATTAGTAAAATAACTATTAACAAAATAAATTGTCAATAAAATAAATTTATTTAAACAAAATAACATTAAAAATAATAAATAATTAAAATTTATAATCTAATATTACCAATTTGAATATTATATAAAAAAAAAGTGTGGGGTATGGGTCCCATAGCTTAGCGGTTAAGCTCCCATGCCCCCACCGACAAGGTCAACGGTTCAAGTCCGGCTGGAGGCAAAATCAAAAAGATTTTAGCCTCTGTAACCCAATATGGAGCCAG
>CAJVQA010004533.1:0-17432 GCA_910591915.1 Cetraspora pellucida
AGGATAAATTAGTCCTAAGGTTGAGGATGATAATCTGAGCATCTAAGATGACCAGTAATGTTAATACAGGTTACAGGTTTAAAGGGTTTAAAGTAGAACACCCAAGCAGAAGTGTTAGGTATAGCAATTGATAGCGAATCTTTGGGTGAACTCCTTAAATAGGTAATATAGAAAAGTTACATGTATAGCAATTGTATGCTCTCCTGTAGTGGTTTATTGAACTACAAAACCAATAAGTGATTAATAAAAGTCAAAAGACCAAAAAGGTTATCTTAATACCAAAAAATATATATATATATTTTATAAGCAAAGTATATTTTATATTATTAATAAATTATTATTTTATTTAAAAATTACTAAATATAATTTAATTTTTTAGATAAATTTGTTTAAAATATAGTTAAGCAATAAAGCTTATATAGTAAATATTTATTTATTATACAATAATTATCATAACTAGCATCAAATAAAAAAGATTATTCTTCAGTCTACTATGATCTGCATCAATTGATAATTTTAGTTTTTTTATTTACCGATCACAATAACAAAATTATCATATGCAGATCGTTATTGACAGAAGGATAATACCATTACTAGGCATGTAAGAGACCAATAATTGCATTATTCATCAAAGATCTTTTAGATGATATTTAGCCACTATCATGGCTGAATACATCTAACAAATCTTAGATGAATAATAATGTTATTTGTCAAAATTTTTGACAGATAAATTTTCAGTTATTGGCCGCTTTATGGCCAATAACTGATTATTCATCAAAAATTTTGACAAATAACTGCAGTTATTGGTCACTACATGACTAATAACTATATATTACCTATATAAAAAACTTGAATATATATAATATAAATTGCCCTGTTTTTAATTGTTAAAATATAAAAATATTCATAACAAAACAAGACTTAGAGACTATATAATAAACTTGATACAATATAATATAACATATATATATTGTTATATATATATAATAAAACTTTTGCAATAACTTTAAATTCTAAAAAAATTATTAAACAATTGTTTATATACATTATTAAACTTAAATCATCTAATTTTGTATATAGTATTTTAATTTTTAGATTAATTATACTTTGAATTAAAGAATATTTTAACAACTTTAAAATTTTAATACAGTAACTAAATATTGATGCAAAGTCTAATTAATTTATCTTAAAAAAAATTTATTAATCAGATAATTCAATGCTTATTTAAATTCAAATTAATGCTTATATTTTAAACTAAGTTAGCATTATAATAAAAAAAACTTTTATAGATTATAATTTTATAAATATATATAAACTATAACTATATATCTTTTTATATTTTAATTTTATTACAATAAAATAATTTAACTAAAAAGCTTCTACTATAACTTAAATCAAAAGAGTATTATATATATTTTACTATATTAAATCAAAATTTATTGAAAAACTACATTAAGCTTCTTATTGAATTAACATTTACTAAATAGAACTAATAAATAATTTTTAGCTAACTATCACAAAGTAATTAATAAAAAAATTCATATTTATATTTGTAAAATTTATAAAATTAAAATTTTTTAATTCTGATACTTATAATTATATATTTAATTTTATAATTTTAAAAATTATATTTAATATATATTAAATATTGAAATATATAAAATATAGAACTCAAACATGTTTTATAATATTTTTATATATGTAATAAAAAAAGTATATTATTTTTTATTGCCAGTGGTTATATTGCTGATCACATAATTAATAATATAAATCAACCAATCAAATGCCAATATAGTTATAGTGTGATAGTAACTATAATAATAACAAAGTTATATAGTATCATGCAGGGGTTCAATAGAACAAAATCGAACTTTTATTTCAATTACTTGTTCAAAACTAGTGCATATGTGCATAAATAGTACTTTATAAAGGAAAGTTGCCTATAAGGAAAAGTCTAGCACTGCAATAACAAATCAATTAGTAAAACCAAAGTAGGTGCAAAGTATAATTCAAACTGTTAAACTGATATTAAATAAATGAACATTTATTAACTTACAATAATTAGTACTTATAGAGCAATAAGTAATAATTGTAGTTCGACAACTACAAGCAAACAAAAAAAAAAAAAACAGAAATATTGTACTTCAACAAAATATAAGCAAATAGTCTTTGGTGTTTTTTTTTTCTTAAAGAGCATGATCCTACAAGAATCTCAAACTGAAGAAATATTAGATAAGTTGGCATTCTATATAATAATTTATGTTAGCATGCACTTATATTTAACTAATTCTTTGACTTTATTAATTTGGGCTATTTATTGCACTAGAATCATTATCTTATATGGAAGTGTTCTAGGTGTATGGGGAATTTAAAGTATGCTCTATAGTCCAAGCTTTGTAATCCACAATAATTTTTTTAATTTGAATAGAAAAAATAATCTATTTTACCCAAATTACAATATACATCAGTTAATCAAAATAATCAAATAGAAACTGAAGATGATAGGTCTGAAGCTATTACTGATTCTGATGATTCTGATGCTATTATATGGCTAATTATTTCTGGTGCTAACTTTCTTTCTTGGATGTCACTTAAAAAAAATCTTGAACATTATAGAAAGGAAAATGGGTTTAAACCAATAAAAGGACAATGAAATACAGACAATGAAACTGAAAATATTATTTGTTGATGCTTCGAGTGTGAATCCTCTGGAGATCCAAAACCAAAACATAATATTGATCATATTCAAGCTCGACAAACATTTTCAAAAAAAACATAGTGCCTATGGCAATGCAATTCTAGCTATAGAAAAACCAAACAAAAAATTTACAATAATAAACTTATTGAAAAGTATAATCATAGCCTTACACCACATCATGAGAAATTTGCACCATCTTTGTGATAACTATCACAGGACATTTTAAATAAAATTAAGTTTATAACCAAAAAATATGAATATAATGCTAGACAGCAAAGACAGTATCTTGTCAATAAGTTTCCTGGTGTTAATATTTATTCTAAAGATCTTTATAATGCAATCTGATGTTGCAAAACTCCTGCTGCTTCAAAAATTAACTAGAATGCTGCTCTGATACTTGAATATTTGATTTTTAAGCAGCATGAAGATCCAAATTAGAAGGTTAACATGTATTTTGAAGGTGTTGATACTTATTTAGCCTGTCTTTTTTGGCAGAGCCCAACTTAGTCTATGTTGTATGAACAGTTTTATGATGTAGTCATAAATGATAATACTTATAAAACAAATATTTATAGAATATTATTAAATATTTTTGTTGATATTGATTCTTATAACCAAACAAGAATGCTTGCACAAGCACTTGTTCAAGATGAAACATAAACTACCTTTGAATAAATATTGCAATTCTTAAAACATTTAAATAATAATCTTATACCACAAACTATTTTTACAGATAGTGATCCTGAACTGGTCGCTGCAATTTATAACAAATTTCCTAATACCAAACATCAGCATTGCTTGTTTCACATTAGCCAGAATCTTGCTAAAAACCTTGCATGAAAGCTTGGTCAAGTTCAATATAAAAATTTTTTTGAACAATTTTCTTGTATACATAATAGCAAATATGAAGAATTTTTCAAAAGTAGGTGGCAACAATTAGTGAATAATTTTCCTGAACATAAATGTTATCTGTATTGATTATATAGATTATGACATGCATAGGCTTTGGTTTACACTTGCACAACCTTTTGTACTAGTATGAATAGTACAAATGTGTCGAATGCATTAATGGCATATTAAAGACTGAAGTTGGAGCACAAACAACACTTACAAAATTAGTAGAAGGTATCGAAAAACAGATTAAAAATGAAGCCAAATGCCAACATGAATCTGAATATAAAAATCAGCTTCCATCTGTTGGTCTACCTACTATTCATAGTACTTTTTTTTTCTAAATTGATGAAATTTTAAAAAAACATTTGACATTTGAAGCACTTGCTTGTCAAAGACTTCAGATTAGTTAATCTTGTCTTTACTGCCTATATAGAATTAACAATTCAATCTTTAACCAAGTAAGTATTTAATCAAGATTATCTTAAGTTTATAACTGATTACTAATTCATTTGTGTAATTAGAATGATAACTTAAAATATTCTGCTAGATTTCTCAAGAATGATTATTAGAAAGGTCACATTCTACTCTCATCAATGCTTAAATTAGTTGAAACTCAAAGTATTGATGAAATTTGGCAAATTAGATTATTTAGTAATTCAGTGCCTTATAGTAAACATTATATTATAGTTCTATATAATAGAACTCATTTATGTTCTTGTATATTACTTATTGTCAGAGGTTTTTTTGTTGACACTTCTTTTCTGTTCTGGTTGTCTCCTCACTTATTAAGTTTCAAGTACAAATAATATCTCGATAATGGTTTATGAATCCTACAAATGTAATTAAACAATCAAGTACTATTACTATTACAAACACTGTAACAAATATACAGAAGATACAAAATGATGAATCAAGTGGTGGCTTTGCTATAATTGAACAGATTAGAGGACCAGACTGTTTTAACAATAAAGTTCAATGATACATATTCAAGAAAGCTTTGTATTGTCAAGGCATTGGCATTGCTAAAAAAGGTGTCCATGTTGCACTAGATAGTGATACTATGAATGAGTTTATTGGCCTAATGCACATCTTTATTGAATCAAAATCTATTCAAGTTGACAACTCATTAAGATCAGATATTATTGGATTAATAACAAATTCTCATGTTATTTCGCATCATAGTTGACCAATGAAACAGTTATATGACTTTTTAGAAGTTATTAACAAATCAAATTCTCATAAAAGTCTTAAATCTAATAAAGTACTTAATAAATCTGATATTACAAACAAATTAATGCACAAATGTTCCTATTGTAATAATACAGGTCACTATGCTAATATCTGTTAACTAAATTCTAAAAACAAAAAAAAAAGTAAGCACTAAATTTAGTTAGAGTTAGGGTGAAGGTGTTAGGTTATTAGTAGTTATAGTTAGAGTTAATATATTAGGTGTTTAGTTTTATGTAATGTAATTTATATTCTGAATTGGCAATCTGAATTTAGTGAATTCAATATTACACTTTGCACTGTGAATTCTCAAAATAGCATTATTTGAAAGTCTTGTCCCTAAAATAGCATAGCTGCTTTAAATGAGTAATGAAAAAGGAAAACCTGTAAATTATTTCACTTATTATTAAGATAATGAGTGAAATGATTTATAGGTTTTTCTTTTTCATCACTCAAATAATGCTTTTGTCTGTTCTGAAATAACACTTATTTCATATCACATATTAATATTAGTAATAATTAGACTTGATGTACCTATTTCAATGGCTAAACAGTGAATCTAATTGGTTTGTCTAATCAAACTAACCAACCAGATTCTTTGTTTAGCTTACTGAAATAGGTGTTTGAGAATGCTCTTAGGAATTAATTTTTTATATCAAAATAGTCATATTCAAACTAATGCACAAATGATCAGGATAACTTGCAGATGCTTGTTGTTTGAAGATTTTATGGTAGTAACAATATTCGTAATGATCATCATTAGACTTTGTCTGTCCCAAATTCAAAATATATAATGCTATTTAGACCCAAGTAAAATATGCTATAGTTATTTGTTTATGCAGCCATTAAGATCATTTGCAGAAAAAAAAATTCTAGTTTATCTAAAATGAATGCTCTAATTCAAGTGGATTCCAAAAAAATTTTGGTTTGTTCTAACTTACAACAAATATGTTATAATGAAATAATATCTTTATACCAGAGTTGGACTTAAATTAAATTAGAAATTAGTAAATTATATGCAAATTGCTTAAAAAAAAGCTTTTACTATGTGATTTCTTATGGAGATGCTTACAGAAAAAGCAGAGAATAGAACTATATAATATATAACCCCATCACCTGCTTTTGCTGTGTAAGCATGCCCATATTATTAATTAATATATTCATATATTTTGTATTACTTGTATGTAACACAAATTATATGACTGGTGATATTGCCATTAGTGGTAAATAGCAAAATTCATAAAAAAAATATATAATAAGAATTTATAAATTAAAATATGTTCATTGTGATTTTTATAATAAAGATACTTTTTAAATTATTAATTGTAAAAGATCTTTTTAACAGAAAATAACATATCTAATCCAAAGTGAATTCTGCACATAGTATAATCAATTAAAATTAAAATAAATAATTTAATTTTAATTAATTATATTGTATATGAAGTTAATTTTAAGTTAAATATATTCTTTTCTGCTAGTCTTTTTATAGTTATCTATTAAACTTTAAACTTGCATTAAATGTTTATAATAATTTATGACCTGAATTCTCTGAAAAAAATATTCAAATATTTTATTTAATTAGATAGAAAATATATGTATTCTAACTTATATAGCTAATCTAGTTAGTATATATTATTTAGAGTAAAACAGGTACCAGAATTGCTCTAACCTAATGCTGTCTAAACCATGTCTTCTTACAATAAGAATGCTACTTAAATAAATCAACTATTGTGTATTAATTGTATCTTGATAACTAGAAACAAGATATCTAATTAAAACAATGTAGTAATAATACAGAATTGAAAACTATTATTGTTTGTTAAGGTAAATCTGTCAGATTAGACTAGTTGTTTGTGTCATAGAAAACCATTCAAGATCCTAATCATAATGACTAATCTGAAACTATTGAGTTCAGTAAGAAAATATTTGATCTTAAGCCTCTATGCCATCTCTTTTTGTGAGACACTATTTTTTTTATATAAGTGCATCTTTTTTAAGTTAGTAAAAAGAGAGTTAGCTAGAAAAAAGAGTAGTAAACATAAAAACTGTAATAATAATAAACCAAGACTTTGCACTCATGTCTTAACCTTGCCAAATTGTTCTGTCTCTTCCTTGATGCAATATTAAAATGCATTCTTGTGAATATATCAATTTTTGCTACTATTGAATAGTTGAAAGCAGTCAACAGAATAACTGTTGTAGATGCTTATCTTTCAGATTCAGTTGAATTTTGATGGGAAAACCAAAAGGCTAAAAGGCAAGGGAATCAGTATTGGGATAATGAATACACTCCTGATCAAAGTTTTGTGCATCAATTTCGGTTTAACTTTTGTAACCCAGCCCTAATAACTCAGTGGAGTACTGAGCTGTTAACACGACGACAACGTATTCGAAAAACATGGATCAACATGCGAATGATATGTTGGTAAATACGTTATCTATTTCTGTCAAAGTTGGATTCCCGCACTTTAATTCTGCAACTCTTTATTTCGTTTTCTGATCGCAAAATTAATACACAAATAGAAATTTTATAAGATCCAATTTATTTCCGAAGTACGCTATTTTTTTAATTCCGAAACCCACTATCAAATGATTTTAATTGTAAATGTAGTACTTTATTAATGAATTATTTATATTTCGCCCGTGAACATTTCTGATGTTATTTTTATGATGAGTTATGCCGTGTAAATATCAAAAATTATTCCACAGGCATTACGTAATCATTAAAATTTTTAATCGGAATGTTACGGGCATAGGAACCGTGAAATATATCAGATATTCACAACAGCCAGTGGAATATCTATTACATATACCTCACTAAATTAAACCTGGAAATGCTTTCAATTAAGATTTCTAGATTTTTATTTTGACAAATACTTGTAATAACTATTTATAACATGACATGTTCAAAACAGTAATAGTAGGGGTTTCAAATTCAATAAAATAAGTATAATTTTTTAATATTGAGTTGGTTATAATAAATTATAAGTTGGATAAATAACATTAGAATTATTATTTCTCAACTTGGAAATTCCAGTAGATTTAAATCTGATTCTCCTATTTAGAAATATCAGGATTATCCTCTTCAGCTTTACGTCTTATAGAATATTCACGAATAACTGAGGCAAAATGAATCTATAGAGTACAGACAAATTGATTAATAATTTAGCATGATCTGTTATTTAAGGCTGATTAAATAGGAATTGTATTAAATCATATTAACATACCGAGATAATGGCTGATATTCCATAACCCACAAGGTTTGTTATCGCAGCAATATTATATGCAGTATTACAATCATTTTCTCTAGTATTATCATTATTCTTACAAGAATCAATAATTTTTTGTTTATATGCAGCGGTAATAATGATCAAAAATATATAAAATAGAATTTGTCCTATTACAACAACATAAAATAGTGTAGAATAAATTTTTAAAAGAGCAGGACTTTCCTAATGTATTATAAAAAGGTTAGTAAGTTTCATAATAATTAAAGCTACTGTATAAAACCATCACTTATATAATACATACCGCACAGCAAACAACAATAAGCCCAAAAGCAGTTATTAGAAAGATTATAACATAAACAATTAAATGCAAATAAAAGTATCCATAATCGTAGTCTAAAAAAATATAAGTTCATATAATTAATGTCAAAATAGAGAAACAAAACTATGTAAATAAATAAATAGTACTTACATAAGCAATCTACGCAAATGCTTGAGGTCGAGTTTTTGTCACCCAATGTTACCGTCACATTCTCCGGCGAGGTATTTTGAGAGCCATGGGAAGCGATAACTCTTATAGAATTGATAACGGTAGCTAATGCTGCAAGCTACAGTTAGAAAATAATTTTAGTTGGCACACAAATAATCTCAATTGATATATGAGTACATATTGAAAGATAACTTGCCAGCCATAAAATTGTTATAATAATAACACCCGCTCTTAGAGGAATGCAACAACAACAATGTGTCGGTTTGGTACATGAAGCCATTTGAATTAATAAAAAACAATAAGTAATTGGTTTAAATCCAAGCTCGCAGGAGATTAAAAGTAAGTCTATTTATAAGAGAAGTAATATTGTCGATTATACTATGCTAAAATTATATCGATAGAAAGTGCGCACGTACGTATATCTCCGCTTTTAGAAAGATCATTGACAAGTAGCGACAAGAACGTTATGGATAAATTAAATTTAGTGAATGGCGTAAAATTTCCTGATTCAATAGAAGGAGCACCATATTTCGGAATTTATTTCTTTATAAAGAATATATTAGTAACAATAATACAATTTCATCATTAGAAAATGAATTTGGACTTTCAAATTTCTCACTTGTACATACGTAATGTAAACAATTTGTTTCATACACGTGATGTACGTTCGTGAAGATTTTTCATGTTTTTGGTATACTACTACCTTCATTATTCTTCATCAATTGTCACGAATTCCTCGTGAAATTTTAGAAATGGGCTTAGATAGTGTTACCCGGTAGAGTAAGGTAATGTATTAACGTTATTGTCATTATTGTTTATAATTGCTTACAAATTTACCTTCAATATTGCTATTTTTGTACTTGTATTTTTGTGTAATAAATTCCCCAGATTTCTCTATTGTAAATGATAAACAATTATGCCATTTATGTATCGTAGTGTGGTCGGTGCGATCGTGTAATCAGTGTGATATCGATCACACACGGATAACTTATAAAATATGAATGAGCCAGATTTTGACACGTCATTATAATGGTAATTTAAAGAAAAATATATTATTTAGTTTTATATAAGTAATATGTAAAATATTATAATGAACTCTATCATCATTTAGTTATAAAGCCATGTCATAAATCCTGCCAGATAGTTTTCATGCTCTATCAGTACATGTGGTGATAGTAGGGTAAAAAAATAAAGTGGTGCATCTGTTGTGCATTGCTACCTGCTGATCTTAGCAAATGTTTTTAGTAGGTTTATAAAATGCTATTAAAAGACCTGTATTACATTTGAATTTTGTCACATGTAACATATATGAAGATTGCTTCACAGCTGTTTTCAAAAAAATGTGGGAAAACGATTACCATATAACCATGTGAGGAATCGATTAATTTGAAAATTCTGGTTAGTAAAAATTAAGATATGAATAGTACGATTTTAAAAACTCGGAAATCGGAAAAATGTCGTTAATTCATCATGGTACAGTGATCTATATCTTTCCATGACTTTTTGAAACCGGCTATAATTAGTGATGTACCGCGTACAGTACTATACGTACAGTACTGTACGTACTGTACGTACTGTACGCTAAATTTTTTGCCGATCAGTTTTTCTAGCCAATCAGATGCAGGAAAAGAACTATACGTACAGTACGACTGTACACTAAAATTTTTCAGGTATAATATAAATGGCACATCACTAGCTATAATGTAGTATTAGGAGTGATGGGTAAATTTAGATTTTCGGGCTCATGGGAATTTTCGGAATTGCTTATTGTTTCGGAATGTTTTGGAATCTTAAAAATTTCAGCTGGGCTTCCGATATACTAATTTCAATATTGCATTTAGTAAATATATAGGTTGTGGCACTTGGTGATGTGTCACGTAAAGTACAATACGCAAAAAAAAGGTTTAGAATATTCTAGATCAAAATCATTAAAGTATCGCTATCTCAAAGTTTTGATTATGAAACTGCCTTACGCATTCTATCATAAATTGATTCTTGCACAATGTTACATATAAATGCTAAGTTGGGTGTGCGATATACTATGTATGTATGGATACCCAAATATCCATATAATAAGTATATTATCGTACGGGTATAGTTGGCGGTTAATTACTGAATTATGGCATTACGGCATTCTACCATGCGGTAGAATTAATTTTACCACAGTACCTAATTGCCGTAAATATTATACGCCGTAACAGTAATGCCGTAACAGTAATGTGGTAACCGTAATACTGTAATTGTAATGTTATAATATCACAACATAATACCTTACCAAAAGACCTAGCTATTATGTCAACTTTGTTACAGTAAATTTTCAACTTAATTGTTTAATAAAAATAAAATTTATTAAGAAACAATTTAATAAATAATAAATATATACAAAATAAATTACAAATAAAATGAAAATTATTAAATAAAAATATTTAAACTATTATATTTTTGAACTATATATTATAGTATAAAAATTCTGTAATAAGAAAAAATTTAAATAATAATTATAATGATAAAAACTTACAATAGAAAAAAAAATTATAATAAATAATGTAAATAATTAATATATATATGTAAATTATATTTGAATTTTGAAATTCTTCAGCAAGTATTGTTTCTAAATGAATATTTGAATTTTTTCATTTTCTAATTGTTATTGATTTAAAATAAATTAGTTGTAATTTCATTATTATAAAAAAATTCAAATCTATTAATTCTATTATAAATAAATTATTAAAATTAGTTTCATTTTTTTTCATTATTTAATCAAAACTATTATCTTCATTTTTATCTTTATTTTCATTTTTATTAAAAAGATTATTAATTTCAACTAAATTTTCTGATATTTTATTAACTATAGTTTTAAGTTTTTCTTCATTAAAATTTTCTTTATAAAATTTTAATTCAATTTTTATATTTGTAATATAAAATAAATAAATTTATGTCATTAATTAAAGATGATTAATATTTAATTTATAAAAATTTTTAAATATAAATTAAAAAAATTAATAAATTATTATTTTGTTATGATCCAAAATAGAATCATCATTAATATGTACAAAATTGGTAGTAATATAGCATATATAACATATATAGTATATTGAAATCTCCTAAGTCAGCAAGTCTGTTGCTAATTGAAGGTTGACTTTGTGTAATGTTCAGATAGCTTTCGGTCAAAAGAGGCATGTAGATTTGGTGAATGATTTCGATTCAGGTCTGGCTTATTTTAGATAGTTTACACTACATCGAGACTATCATTCTAATTCTTTTAAAATTGCAGTATTTCACACTATGTCAGGAATACTAGACTAATGGGGGTGGAATTTATTAATATTATGGGTAAGTATCTTATTATGATGATAGTTCTTTACAGTCACTCGTAGAAAAATCTTTATTTGATGTGTGCAAGATAAGTTGTTTATTATTTCTTATATTTAAATCCACCTTATTATTAGAACAGAATTACAGGTTATTTATAAGCAAAATTCTATCTATTGTTAGGGTGCCAATATTCATTATTGTGCTTATAATGATGATAGTGCTTATATCACATATATTAATTATACTGATTATAATCAATATATGCAATATACACATTATAATCATTATAAGTACAGAATTCCAACTTTGGTGAGATCTTCCTAGCCAAGACAAAATCGTAACTACTGATCGTGTGATGATGATCTTCCAATGAAATTAGTATTAGTTAATCATGTGTTCTGGGTCTAACAATATATAGTATATATAACATATATAGCATATATAGCATATATAGTATATATAGCGTATATAGTATATATAGTATATATAGCATAGTAAATATATAGCATAAGTAGTATATTTAGTGTAAATAGTATATTTAGCAAATAGAGAAAAAGTATATAAGTAATACACTTAAAATGTAAAGAAGAAAAAGAACATACAAGATATAATAAAGAATATCCATCTTATACTTGCCAAATTCAACATTTTTTTAGTATAGTAATATTCTACATTACATAAATGACTTTATAAATAAGAAATTTTAGAATAGTTTTGATCAATATTGTTACAATTTTAAATTAAATAATATTTATATTTTATTCTTTTATTTCTAACATCTAATTTAAAATTAAAATACTTTTTTATAAACAGTTTGATGAAGAACAATAGTAAATATTTTAATGCTAATTATTATATATAATTATTTGATTATTTATAAGTTGTCTACCAAATTTTAGATATATTATAATCTTCATATCATATAGTTCAGTTTTTTTTAAATATTTTCTAAATTAGATTAATAAAATTTTATAATTATTTACATTTTTACTAAATTTTTTCAAATTTTATAATATGTAAATAAATCTTACAAAATACTTTATCTTTATATTCTTCTTTTTTTTTCATTTTGAAGTGGCAATCTTGTCTGTAGGTCTTTATTTAAGTAATATATGATTACATTCTATATACAAAGTTTATCAATGAAACTACAATTAGCCATATGTACAACTTTAGTTATTGTCTATTTAAAGGTTCTGTCTACAGATTACCTGCTAATTGCTATACCTGAAACTTGTCTGTGAGTTCTTTGTTTAAAGCTTCTAATTTTAACACTATTATATATATATGCAACATCTATATTATCATTATAGGACATATTAGATTAGGGCTATTTGGTTACTATTTATATCAAGATACTACCTCATTGGATGTTACCAAGTATTCATAGCTCTTATTTCATTCTTGATGCAAGCTTACTAAGCTGGTACTAAGATTATCACTTAGATACAATTTAGTATATCACATATTTACTAAATCAGTTTTAATGCCAGAAGTATTTGAATTTTAGTAAGTCTATTTCTTTTCTATAGCTTTCTTCTATATTCATCATATTATCTGCTAGTATGCCTTCTCTCCATTTCTGATATATTCATCACATCTCTCACATCGAGCACCAACTCTCCATATTAGGAAACTTCTTTCTGGAAACTTCCTTATACACTAATTTTTTATTTATATAGACTTAGCTATAGGGCTTTATATACATTCATATGCTTCTATAGATTACAGAGTTTTGCCTCCAGCTAGAATTGAACTATCAACCTTGTTTGTGAAGGAAGGGGTGCCTAGACCACTAGGCTATGAAACCCCATCTCTTAGCTTTATATTTTTTATTTAAAATAAAATTATATTATATTAATAAAATATAAATTTTTAAAAATTTGTATATTTTTAAATTTAATAATAAAATATAATTAAGAAATATTATATTTATAACACTTATGTTATATAATACCTATATAGTTTTAATTATGATTAAGGTCCAGCTTTAAGATAAATAGATGTTTTTTTATTATACAATATATATTAGATATAAGATCTTAATAGGTCCTAATTTCAGTTCTTATAAGGTTTTTGAAAGTTCTAAACATTTTTACTTAGAGTATCTAATCCTGTTTACTTAGTATGTTTTTAAGATATTACATAAGATGTTATATAACATAGTGTTATAAATATAATTATCATATAATTAATTATATCTCTATATTTAAAATATAAAAAATAATTAAGAAGATATATTAAGATATAAAATTATTTTTAATATTTATTATAAATTTTGATACATTATTTTTTAAAATTATAATTTATTATATTGGAAATTTTTTAATTGTAATTATTATTTTAACTAATTCTAAAAAACATAATATTATATTACTTTTAATCTTTAATACAATGCTACATTAATGATTAACAGTATATTTAATTAACATTGTAACTCGGTCAGATTTGATAATATCAAAATTGATACTAATATTATTACAGAAATTTTACTTATTTAAAAACACATTTAAGATTATTTTGATTAATAAACTTCACTTCATTATATTCAAATCTAAATCTTTAATTCCTTCTGGTCAGATAAATATTAATCCTAAGCTGATATTGAATCTAACTAATATCAACATGTTTTTATTAACTTTAATCTCTACAACTCTAAATTAACTTCTTAACAATAAAGCTTATGGTCTATCAGATATTAGTTATGAATGCTAAACCATATAGGCTTTATTTTATAATAGCTGTAATTATATTATTTAATAAATATCTTGAACTAAATTGTATATCCAAATAATAAAAAGAAAAAAGAAAATTTCTAATATTCAAAAAACCTATATTTGATGGCAATCTTACCAATATTAGACCTATCAGCTTTCTCAAACATATTAAAAAACTTTATATAAAACTTCTTACTAATAAACTTAATAATATCTTTATTCAACAACTATCATATCTTCTTACAATTATATTGCTTTTTCTAGTAATAGTACAGCAATCTCTATATATATTTTAAACAATACTATAAAAGATGCTTCTTGCAACTCTAAACAGCTTTGGTTACTATCACAAGACATATATAAGACCTATAATTTTGTCAATTCTAATCTTTTTAAAAATCCTTATCATAATTACAAATGCTTCAATACTTCATTAAAATTCTAATTGATCTTTTTACTAATCATTATAACTGTGTTATAACCAATCTTGAACTCACAAACTCTTATATAGTTAAAAATACTATTGATTAAGAAAAAACAATTGCATTACTCTTCTAAAGAATTTATTATAATTCTCTTATTAGTAAAATTGCTAATTATTTTCATAAATATATCCTATATATCTTATAGAAAACTAATCTTTCTCCACCTTAACTACAAAACTTATAAACCTTTATATCTGTACTAACATATATAAATAATACTTTTTAAATAAAACAATCTAAAAATGAATTTAAATCAAGTATCAAAATAGCATCATCTTTTTATCATATGGCGATCTAAAAATTAATCTAGCCAAATCTATTCTGATTTTCAACACATTATTACAGTTAAACTTTTCTTCTTTGATTTATTAATTAAACCCATTTTAGCTAACCAAATATTCAAATTTCTAAGCTGCTAGTTCATACTTAATAGATCTATATTCAAACAAAGCCAACTAATCCAAGCTGAAGCAATCCAACTAATCAATATCACTAGTACTAAAAAAATTATTAGAAAACAATAGCATATATTATTAATATAGTAATTATATCAACTATTAAATATAAACTATATAATACTATTCTCTCATATTCTATATACAACAGCATATTAGCCAAATACCTTACTATAACTAAATATAAATCTAACTTATCTAGATTCTTTTCTAATAGCTCTATACTCAATTCATATTAATATAATATCTGTAATATTTAAAACATTCACTGCAACATCATATTACTAATGTTTAACAATGAATTAATGATTTTAATATTCTCAGCACAACAACTAAGATTAAACTGCAATAACTTAAAAAATCTTTGATTTACTACTAATATTCTTTAACACAACCAACTTATTATTAATAGATACAACAAACTTACTTTTAATTTTAAAATTATTCAGTTGTTTCAATATCTTAATATTACAATCTCTGCTCATCACAATATAGTAAGATCAAATACTATACACAATGCTTGTCAACTAATTAAATCTATTTATATAATATCCAAAATATATTACCTTTAAAAAATAATTAAAAAAAAACTTAATATTCTATACTTAGAACAACTATGCACTGCTGATAATAGTATCTTACTTAAATGACAACATCTTTTATCAAAACTATATCAACTAATAAAAGAAAAATAACCTCTATAGTTTATTTCTCTTAAAAACAAAATTATATCAAATAAATATTACAGAACTATCTTATCTTACTTTTAATTACCTAGTATTAACTTCTTCATATACAATATATATCCTATTGCCAAAAAACAGAAACCTTAGCATTTTACTTATCATTCAATAATAAAGAAATTATTATTAACAAAATTTGCAAATATATCTTTGCCTCTAATTTATTCTCAATTACATATTGAAAATCTAATATTAATTTAAATTATAATCAATATTAGCTACTTTAACCTATCAAATGCAAACCATATATAGAATAGCATCTTAACTTAAATAAAATTAACCAAATATGTATTATTAATATATCTGCAATTATCTTTTCAATATTTCTAGCTAGAAAAACTTTTAACAACCTTAAACTTAATGCTAATTACATTGATTTTATATATTCAATAGCTGTTATACACTTTCTATATATATCTTTTATATCTTCTAATATTATTATACACAACTTTAATAGGTTAGAAATTTTTAAACCAAACAGTTGCTTTTATAAGCTTTAAGACATATATTTATCTAACTTTGTAAATAATAACTTTACCTTTTATACTGATAGTTCTGTTATTAATATTGAATCAAAACAATGTTCTATAGATATTGGATGAGTTTAAATTAATAAACACAATTAAATTATCTATAAATTCTCAGCTCAAATCTGTTTATAACCATCATTTTATAAAGTTGAATTAGGTTTAATTCTATCTGTAATATCTACTATATCTTACAATTTATTAATTAATATCTATACAGAATTACAATCTGTTATTTTAAAATTTTATATACTTTGAACCAATTACAAAATTCTAACAAGTTATTCAAATTTAGTACATAACCTTTATAGTCTATCTTACTTAATATTATAAAATTCTTTAATTTTTAAATTACTTTTCACAAAATTTGAGTTTATACTAATAATCCTTTTAACAATCTTGCAGACTTTTTAGCAAAACAGTATATATATATTTTTTTTTTGGTATTAAGGTGAGGCCTTGCTTGTATCTTTATTGGTAGTTTTAAAAATTAGTAGCTACATGGAGCTGCTATATACAAAAAGTAATTTCTATATAAATGCTATAGCGAAAACCAACACTTGCAGTCAGGGCTAATCATTAAACTGCTAACTATATAGCTACTCTAAGTACAAATAAAAGAAAAACTACATTCAAGAATAAAAGCTCAGACAT
>CAJVQA010004534.1:0-17430 GCA_910591915.1 Cetraspora pellucida
ATTCTTTTTTTGTATCATTACAACAAATACAAAATAAAGAACAATATTTAAAGGATATGGCATATGAAATGGAATCATGTTTAGATAAAAATATCATAACTATTCTTAAAGATAATATATTCTGGCATCATTTAAGAAATATTGTTCGTATATTAGAAATTTATTCACTTATTCCTATTATCTTGGAATCCTGACAAGCTATATTTGCTGATACAGTTTATTTATGGGCACGAATGCAAATAATGGTTAATACAATAGATGATATTAATTTTCAACAATATGTTAGTACATGAATTCAATATCGTTGGGATAGAATGTATCATCCACTTTTTCTTGTCTGCTGGTCTCTTCATCCTCGATATGTATGTGCAAATGCTATTCATCCAGAACTTGCAACTATTATCAAAAAAGAAGCAAGTTTATTATTCGAATGTCTTTTTCCAAATAAAGATGTTAAAAGATTTCGAATGCAATTAATTAATTGGAATAATAAAGTTTATCCTTTTGATTTTGAAGCCAATTGGGATGATTATCTAATTAAGGATCCAGTATATTTTTGGAATAATTTTCAGGGCAAAACACCTGAATTAGCATTTTTTGCTTCTCAAATTATGAGCATTCCACCAACATCAGCTGATAGTGAACGATTCTGGTCAGTAATTACAAATATTCATACATCATGACGAAATAGATTAACAAATGATAATGCTTTTAAATTAACTTGTATTCGATGACATATGGTTCAAAAAGAAAATGATAATTTTAAGAATAATGAGATTAATAATATTAAACAAATTGTTCAACAAGATATTAATATGACTATTCTAATGAAACAAATACTCAAAGCAATATTTCTATTATAACTGATCCTAATGAGACAAATACTCAAAACAATATTTCTATTAATGTTTTATCTATTAATGATGAAACATATAATTCTAATGATAATGAAGATGAGTTCTTTGAACATATAGAAGAACAAACTGAAAATCAAGATATAATGAAAATAATTGAAAATATAAATATATTTAGTACTACTGATCAAATTACATATGATGAAGATATTAGTGAACATAATCAAATGATAAATAATCATAAAAAATCATTGGAAAATTGGTTATTGTTTGAAAATTTAAATAATATTTTGTAATTTGCTTTTTGTATTTCCTTAAAAATTAATTATTATTTTGCAATTTGCTTTTATTAAAAAAACAAATGACAAAAAAAAAATTCAAACTAAGTTATATACAATGAAATATTAGCAAACATAATCAAATAATAAATAATCATAAAAATAATTGGAAAATTTAATATTATTTAAATTTTAAATAGTATAATATTTTGTAAATTGCTTTTGCTTTTTAAAAATCAAATAATATTTTGTAATTGTTACAAAAAATAATCAAACTTTAAAAATATTACTTATTATTACATAATGCAGGTTAATATTAAGTAATATTAAGTAATAATAAGTAACTTACTTTGCCCAACTCTAGTTGTTACTATTGTAAATCGGGAGAGCAACTAAAGTTGCACAGTTTAGCTCTAATAGTTAGTATGGTATACAATATAATTGGTTATGTTTCCTATCGATTAAGCTATGTGGGTTGCTAATCTATTTATACTAAGGACAATGGTGATTTAATCAGACTAGGTCAGTAATTTAAGGGTGAGTCAGGAATAATCTAATTGTAATAAAAGTAGTGTTACTTTTAATCGTACTATAATAAAATGTAATACTTAATGGTGATCTAAACTTTGATCAATATAATACTAATAACTAATCACTCTATCTACTCGACTGAACTACTCAATTGACTGTTTCAATTAATATTCTATTATACATCGTTATTCTTGAAGGTACTCTACTGTATGAACTATCTAATATACAGCTCTTAGTTACTTAGAGAAAGGTCTATTCGGCCTCAATGCTTACTTCCTTTATGTTAAATAAGAGACCCAGTATATATGTGTATTCATTAATAAAAATAATAGTTAAAGAATTAGGGTGAGATAATGATTATTTATCAGTTTTAAAGTATTTTATTATTTTTAGAATATTCAAGAAGTTAGAGATGTGAAATAATATGATTTATTTAATAAACTTTGATTAATACAATTGATAACTAATCACGAACTCCTCTTGAAAAGGTTAAATAGGCTATATTTATACCTTTCTGTTCTAATAGAGATGACTTATTATTCTTTTGATTTACTAAGTTTTATAATGAATACATTTTATTATCATCACGTATATGTTCTACTATTATCACGTCTATGTTCTCTATACTATCATTACTATTTCTCTCAGTTACTCATACATAGCCTATAACGTATACATTATAATCTGCTGAGTAAATCCCTTATTTATCCTTAAGCTACACCCCACAATCCTTATATAGATATACTAAGCAAAAATGGATATTATATAGATTAAATAAAACAAAATTAGAAGAAATTAAAAATGAGCTGTAATTTCAGGCTGGGGACCCGTTTAGATTCAAACATTGTGTGATGAAAAAATTAACCCAGGAACATATTTTACTTAGGGTTGAAAATTACATTTTACAAATTTATTAGCTGCCTGATATGAGAGTATCAGAGCAGCATTTTGTCTCAAATTGATTATGGAGAGTGAACCCTAAATCGAACTATTATCAGTAAAATTATGTGAGGTAATAGTTATGAAATTATGTAATGATTGTCTATGGTATTGTTAAACCTATGATAGGGTTGCATAACCATGTAAGAATTGCAATCAGAAATTGATTAAGAGTTTATCAGTAGAGTTTAAGATAGTATACAGCATTAGAATAATATTGGCGTAATTGGTTTGAGTTTATCGTAAGAGTCTATTATAGTATTGACATAATTACATCATTAGAATTTTGTATAGTAACGATGTAATTATATAGTATTTGATTAGTATTTTGATCAGTATTTGATTTGTAATCAATGGATCATATTTAAAGGATGGGTTTTCTTCCAAATACGATAACTTCTGTTTTTTTTGCTAACCCGACTTTGTCTGGTTTTTTCATCTCTCCCTTACCCCTCCCTTATATATATACAGTGGTGGCCAAAGATATTGCATCACCTGAACATGAAATTTAAAAAGGCGATATCTCGTGACTCAACATTCACAGTGCTACGATGTTCAAAAATTGGGTTTGTCATATCATAACTTATCCGTATATATAAATTTTTTTCTTCTCTTTTAGAAAGTTCACATATTGATTTGAAAAAACCTAAAAAATAGCAATGCAATACTTTTGGTCATTTAGTAAATAAACATTGGAACATAGTGCACGATCTTTTCGCATTTGTAAATAGCACCCTATTTATATATAAAAGTGATTCTCTGTAACATGGCCCTCCTATTAAAAAAATTATAAACTATATGGTTTACCTGTCATTTGAAAAACAAGCCCAAATTTTTACCCTTTTAAATAAAAGATACCCAACCCGATATGTAGCTGATCATGAAAAAGTTTCTCAATCTACTGTTATAAGAATTAAGCAACGCAAGAAAGAAATGAGTATCTTTAATGACAAACCAAAGCCTGGATGCCTGAGACTACTTACTGGCTGCTATGAGCGAAAAGTGTTGTGGTATATTGCAACTAGAGAATGTACCAATGCTGTTTCTGTTTAAAAAAAGCTAAAAACTGATGAGGAAATTATTGTTAGTAAAAACACAATCAAACGGACTTTGCGTCATAATGGATTAAGAGCCTGAGTTAAACGTAAAAAGCTATATCTATCTAAATCCCACAAGTACCAATGTTTAATGTTTGCAAAAAAGTATGTATCTTGGACCGTCGAAGACTGAAGTAAGGTGGTGTAGTCAGACGAATCCAAGTTCATGATTTTTAGATCTGATGGTGAAGAGTATTGTTGGAGAAAGCCTAGAGAATCATTACAAGACCACCATGTTCAACCCATGGTCAAGTTTGGAGGAGGCAGTATTATGGTGCAGGGGTGTTTTATGTCAAGTGGTGTTAGCAACCTCTGCTGCATTTATGAAAACATGGATGGTGCATTATATAGTCAAATATTGGAAGACGACCTTCTAGGAACTATCAAGTAGCATTATTTGAATAAGAAAAACATTATTTTTCAACAAGATAATAATCCAAAGCATACTGCACATCTTACGAAGGAGTGGTTAGAAGAAAACAAAATCAAGGTGCTCGATTGGCCTTTGCAATCCCCAGACTTGAATCCAATTGAGCATTTGTGAAATAAAATGGACCATCGTCTGAGAAGACTTGGACACATAAAAACTCCTGATGAATTGTGGAATGCTGTTCAAAAAGTTTGGGTTGAGTTAGATGTAGACATGTGTAAACAGCTCATTGAATCCATGCTGTCCTATATTAATGATGTAATTAAAGCAATGAGTGGTTATACTAGATGGTGAATAACAATTCATCAAAATATTTTTGTAATAGAATCATTTTTTATTAAATTTATTTTATAATAAATAAAAATCAAGAAAATGATCAAAATAAATGCATTGCCCAAAAGATCATTATTTATTAATAATTTGATTTGTTTTTTATTGTTACAAAAATAAATTTATAATATTTAATATGTTTGATTTGATGATTTCAATAAAGCCTTCTTTGCATTGCTGTGATTTTTGTGCTATGATATTAAAAATTTAAATTTTGTGTTCAGATGATGCAATATCTTTGGCCACTACTATATGCTAACCAAATGTTGTTGTGAGAAATTCTTTGGATCGTAACAGGGCTTGACCTGTCAGGCAACAGGCAGAGTCTTAGCATTAGTTAGGTGGCCTGTCGAGACGACAGTCACAAGGAAGCATTGTAAA
Source organism: Cetraspora pellucida (assembly GCA_910591915.1). Classification (NCBI taxonomy): domain Eukaryota; kingdom Fungi; phylum Glomeromycota; class Glomeromycetes; order Diversisporales; family Gigasporaceae; genus Cetraspora; species Cetraspora pellucida. Next base: position 4,841 of record CAJVQA010004534.1, read on the forward strand.
TGTTATATTTGTAGGTTGCTCAGTAGATTTGGCCTGTCGGAATGACAGTCAAATCTTTGATTTGAGTTTTTAGTAGGTGGCCTGTCGAGATGACAGTTACAAAAAAAAAGTAATCTTTATGTAACTGCAGGTGTTACACTTAGGTAGATATGATTAGTGGAGCATAATATTTATCTGCACAATTATCGATGCTTTTAAATTCTGTGTTATATTTGGATAATGAAACAAAGCAGAAAAGACAGATACCCAAAATTATTTTTTGTAGTTTTATTTAGAACACCTCTTTGATAAGGGACAAAACAATACATGTAATTTCATAGGATATACAGTATAGTACCTAGAGATAGGCAATCGCAGTTTTTCCAAAAATCTTGCATGAGATTCATTAAACCACAAAATTTTAAACCTTAATTTTACTTAATGGGCAGGTATGATTTCTTTACTAAAGATTCGAGTAATTTTGCCTAAATTTTTTTTGTTGCCATTGGTCAATCAAAATAGTGAATTTCCATGTATTTTTTGCAAAGTTTAATAGCAGTAATTACATTAAGCACATCCTTGATTAAAGGTTTCATCTGATCCAATTTTTGTAAGATGATTCCAAATATTATTATTACTACTGTTAGGAGTAGATAATGTAATCACCCTGGAAAAACGGTCATCGATGTGACGCATGAGGAACCAGGTCATTTCTTATACTTCTGTTACTTTTTGTCCTTAATAATCATAAATCATTTTGTTTCTATTATTTTCATCACTTTTATCATTTTTATTACTTTTATCATTTATTGCATTCCTTCAAAAATGTATTTAAGAGAAGTGAATTTACTCAAAATATAAAACAGAACCTTCAGGTTTTAAATAATAAAAATAAAAAATCTATAATTACCTCTAAATATCCTATGATCTATATAAACACATGACCAAATCATTAAAGTCTTAAACCTTACCTATTCCAAGTTATAAAAGGATAAACCAGAATCCCTATTGTTATTTCCTAGTGTAAAAAAAATTTACATTTATAAAACAGAGTCTATAATATAGTAATAATTATAATACATACCTCATGTGTTTAATTAAGGTTAGGTAATATACTTAAAATATGAGTTGTTAGGAAGAGATTCTCTCAAGATTTGATAAGGTAGAAGAGAAGAAAAAGTTTACCTTAATGTACTAAGGTAGAAGTGACTATACCTTCCACTTGTATTAAATACCCAGTTGTAGTAATCTGATGCTGAAGAGTACCTTTGACTACTTGTCTAGACTATAGAGCAAAACGGCTCACAAGAATTGAATAGTAATTAATTATTTATTTATTCTAATTACCCTGTCATGCCTCTGGCGATATATGCCTAAAATTATCTAGTGATTAATTATAACAATAAACAAGCCTAACACTATGTATGTAATTTATTTTCAAAAGAGTAACTTAATCATAAAAAATATTTTTGTAATGTAAGTAAAAGATGCCAACAGCAAAGAAGGTAAATTCTTATCATCTATTATCTATTATCTATTTCTATTACTATATATTAAAGGAGTATCATGTACTAAGCATCCTTTAAAATTATGTTTTTGATGCCTGTTACACTATATAATTTATATTAATAAACACATCAAACCTTTATGTATATATAAGCATACATATATACATATATGTCATAAACAAACACTACATAAGAGCACCTCTTGAATGTGTGTTAGGTTTGTGGCTCAGGCTTACTGAACTACAAATCATCAAGTGCAATATATCATGATCAAGAAAATTCAAATCAAACAACTGTGCTGTTCAAAATTGCTTATTTCTTGAAATTCTATATATGAAACCACTTTTGGTGCTCTAATAAAAAGGTTTGTTGGGCAATTTTACTATATAAACTACCTTTTTTAATCTGTAAACGTAACTCTAACTCTAAATATATATGAGCAATAAAGAATTTTTGCTGTGCCACAAACCTAGCACATATTCAAGTGATTTAACTAGCTATATTAACTTAGCCATATTAACAGACCAATTTAATTAACCCTGCTAATTATTTATAAATACAAAAATACAAACATTATAAGAGGTTATATAGTCGAGTTCAGAGATAATGCAAATGCAATAGATTGTTGCTTGAAAATTGATTATGTTATATAATGTTTCTCAAATATAGTAGAGGCAGTTTTACAATTTGGCACAAGTTGAGGCAATCATTAAAGAGCATTACAAGATGTATACAATAATTTTTAGAGAGCATTAGTGCATTAGGCAATTCAAGGGGTCTTTGTTAAGAATTTTTATTATTATTTTGTAGGGCAATACTGTACTATAGAAATGTATAATGATACTACTCTAAACTATTCTATTTGAACTATTTTCAAGAGAAGAAAATCCTTTTTATAATGAATTTGTCCTTGAGAAGAGCATGTACAAGACTACAGCTTTTCTTATTGTTTCCATTGTTTTTTAATCTTTTTTGTCTTAACTATTAACCTCTTTAATGCAACTTTTTATTACTTTAACATTTCTTATAGTCACCATAAAACTGATGATTAATGTTTTAGTATCATTCATCTTGGGACAAGAACCCAACATATTGTCTACAATTACATCTCCTTGACATTGCCTCACATTTAACCTAAGAAGGGTAAAGTAGAGTCAATATCCATTTTCAGTTGTAGTAATACAAACAGGTTGAATTGAAGAGGGTAGCAGGGTCCCACATTGAGGCTTGAAGTTGGGCATATATGTTTCAAGTGAATCATCATGGCACCACTAATTAGGTAAGTATGCCACTATGACAATCACTTTTTGAATTTTCAGCATAATGGTTTTACTTCTGATAATATCAATAAATCAAATCTCTTAATTAAATGATTTTACTGTGTTGCTTTATAGAATCATATTTCAATTAAAATTTATTTAAAGTCTCCATAATCATATTATAATTACTTTAACAACAATGACTATTTATTATTCAATTTACTGATACTAATTTTTCTCACATATGAGCCAATATACAATAATATACATAACTTAGTATTTTTTACTATCACCATTAAATAGGCAATCATATCAAGTTTAATTCTGATGGTTGATGTAAGAGAGATGCAAAGCACGATGACAAATTAAGGAATTTTGATTTTATATGATTAGTGGACATTTATTATAGAAAAGAATGTAGGTTTATATATTCTTTATTTAGAAGCGATTTCAGAGAGCATTCTTTTTTCCTGAACTAAGAGCAAGGGCAACTTTTTAAATACATTCTTATTTCTTATAAGGTCTATGCTAAGAATATAGCATCTATATTATAACTCTGAATCACATATGCTTTCCAATATGCAACTCATTCTATCAAGTTTATGCAAGAGCATATATGTGATTAGGGGAAATTCATATAGGTTAAATTACTAAGAAGACATAAGAATGTTATTATAAAGGTAAAATATAACAATATGTTTATAAAATATATATAACCACTTAATTAATTAGACAAATATAGAAGTGAGAGATGTAGAAAAAAATTATTTGTTACAGTATCAAATATTTATTCACTTGCTACTAACTTGCTTAAATAAGATAGATGGCACATAAGTGCTATCTATCATGCTAGTATATATAAATAATATATGTGTGAAATAGTATACAAATAAATAAATAAATTTTAATTAGGAATTAGTTAAATATGTTAATGCAGATCAGATATTATATTAATGCTAGTCAGATATTATAGTAATGCTGACTGAATAATCATATTTCAGAAAAATCTCATGTAGGATCCAAAAAATCCTGTATATGCCCATTACTAGTCATGATGTAATTAATAAATGCCACCAAGTAATACTATTGTTATATTAAATAATTATAAATAATAAGATTCATTTTTGATATTTTTTAAAAACCTAGTAAATATAAATAAATCAAAAAAGCAACTCTAATTCAGATCCTTTTTATAACTGTTTTTTTTATAATGTTACTGTATTATCTTGTTAGATAAAGGTTTTCTTAATTAGAGTTATAATCATATATGATTGTTAATTAGTAAATAATGAAAGACATTATTATATGAATTAAATATAAAATCAGTAATAACAGATATGATTATAAATACAGTATATTTAAGGTTGACTTTTTGTTAGGAAAGGTTAATTTCTCTTTATTAACTTAGGGTTATAATATGTCAAATTAGGTTGGAGTCCTTCTCTTAAATTAATGACTTGGTCATATAACTTATAGTGAATGAACAAAATGTGATTTAATAAATTACAAATAGATGAATAATAGTTAATTATAATAGTTTTAATGATAGTTTTGGGTTAAGTTATAGTTTATTTTTAATATAGGTTTGATATTTTAAGTTTATTTAAACAATTGTATTTACTTGAAGGTATTATAGTTGTATTTCTCCTAGGTAAAAAGTCCTTTATTTATAATAAAACTTTTATTTATAACTAAAAATAATTTTCTTTTTATTATCTATTTATACATATTATTCTTAAAAATTCTTTTTCTATTATACTAATGAAAAACTAAATGTTTTACATATCATCAATTTACCTGAAGTAATAAATGTAATAAATATAACAAAAATAATAAAAATAAGAAAAGTAAGATAAATCTTACTTTTCATGTGACTAGTTACTTGGATAAGTGATAAAACCTAAATTTGATAATTGATCATATGTTATATATAAATATAATAATAGTGTACCAATTTCAGAGCTCATAATATTTAAATTAATTGCTAATTAGATTACTAGCAAAATAATACTAATCATTTGGCAACAGGTTTTTTAAATAAAATATATTAGTAAAGTTAGAATTTATGCCTGAAGTAACAATGTACTTTTTTTTTGCTCTTGTTTTTTAGACTTTACAGTTATATAAACTTGTTTTATAATAATTAGACTCTATAATTATAATAAATATATAAGAATCTTATTTATCAAATTTTATAGTTATAGTAGTAATATAAAAATCTTGTTTTTGTATTAATTAGATTCTGAGATTGTTGTAGCAATAGTAAAGAAGTTTATTAGTTAAGCTTTGTAAATATGTTAGTAGTATAAGAATCTTAGGGTTAAGTATCATAATTATAGTAACAATACAAACATTTTTGTTAATTGGGTTGCAGAATTTATAACTAAAATATCAATAAAAGACAAAATAAATAATGTTCATATATATCATGAACCTAATTCTTTATAACAATATAAAAATTTAAACATATCAACAAAATTTTTAAGCAAATATATATTAATATATAAAATTAAATCAATATATATTGATTGAAAATAATTGATATATATCAATTAATTGTTATATATTAATATATATCACTAGTAATACATAAAGATTATTGATATATAATAATTATAAATAATTATAATTACTATTGATAAGTAACAATTTGTATAAATTTAATAAAATTTTGTTATATATCATTATTAATTACTAATAATGATACTCTGCAGAGATACTATATATCATTAGTAATCTAGAAATTACTAATGATATATATATTTTTAAAATTTTTCTAATACAGTTTCCTCTTTATAATTAAGAATTATAGAAAAATTTGGATTGTACTATAAGTGTTTCAAAAGAAAACCTCAAACCTTAAATTTAAATTTATTATTTATTAGTCTTAACTATGATCTAAAACATATATGATATATGGGGTGTGATGATCTAGTAAAGTGAATAGGTTGTCAATCCTCAAGTAACAGGTCTAAAGTTCAAATCCCAGTGATAGTGAAAATTTGCAATTCTTTCTGTATTATGATTAACTGTTTTTGTGATTGGTTGAGATAAAATACCTATAACTTATATTATAATAACATGACTGGAATGTCTAAACATTCATATAATATTATATAAAAAAACACAAACCAGTACTGAGTGATGTGAATCCAAGTTAAGTCCTTAGATTATATAAATTATGAAAACCAGATAAGAAGACAGAAACTTACTTGGAAAACCCAAATAAAGAGATAACCCAAACCTTTGACAGTGCTACTATAAAGACTAAACTTATGAAATAGAACTAGAGCTTATAAAACTAGATACAGAGTTGACCTTTGAGGAGAAATCGAATAGAACCAATTAGACTGCTAGAATCCATTTCAAAAAAAAAGATTAAATATCAACAAATATGTAAACCAAAAATGTATAATTATGACCTGTCTTTCTGAACTATCTGGTTTGAAAACTTGATGAAACTTGAATTGAATACCAAAGTAATAAGGATATGTTGTGAAGACAGTATTAGGGTTGGGGTGAACTCTACAAAGACATAGCAGTTTAATGATATGCTCTAACTACCAGTGTTAATCTTGACCATAGTGATATCAAGTCAACTATAAGAATAAGATATAGAAGATTCTGAAAGGTTTAGTATAAGATCAAAGGTTCTCCATGTGAGTAAACTGTTTTAAAAACTTAGTAACCATAACATATTTTCACTGACATCAGCTGGGATCATTGGTAAGCAGAGGTAGATGGTAGATACAGAAACTAGAATGATTAAATAGAGAATCTAAAGGCAAGTTCCAGGTATGACAACTAGTGTAGAACCTTCAGACAGATTACTTAAATTAGACAATGACTAAAGTTGTACAAGTAACTAGTTGTACACTCTTTTCATGATTGCCTCCTATGGTGTAATGCAACTATTAACTAAATATACTATCAATAAAATCCTGGATCACAAGTACTCATATTAATATTTAAAAAAAAAAAAACATATATGATATGTATTAAATTCATATATATCCCTGATCAGAGATAAATCCAACAAATAATAATAATAAATTTGAATTTCAGTTTGCAATTTTTTCTTGACAGTAATTATATTATTAAATTTATTATTTCATAAAATATCTTTGATTAAATCTAACTGTATCATGTTCCTGGTTTTAGCGTGACTATGTCACGCAGCTACCTAATTTGGTGACAACTAGATTTAATGAATCCCACGTGTGATTTTTGGAGAAACCGCAATTTGCCCATCTCTAGGTAAAGGTAAGAGTGTTCATATAATAAAATCGACACAAAAAATCTGGTTCTATATAAAAATTCTGATCCCACTTAAATTCCGTTTCCACTTACAACACATATGTACGAACGTACGTTGTTACAAAAAAATGATGTAATTTTTAACATTATGCTGTTACTCTGTTTAACTCTACAATAGTTTATTGCACATAGGTATTCTGTGCCAGGTTATGTCGATCATGTGGTGCAGGCAAATTTTTTGAAGTTTCTTAATGTTAGGGTTAGCATTTGAATAAAGTTTATATAGTTATATAGTAAAATCGTCCAAGAAAAACTATTTATTAGTGCACTAATGATAGTTTTCTATGCAAACTTTTGAGAAATAGGCGATTTTTTGACAAAACGTTACACCTGATCTTGAAATCTGATTCGCAGTTCGACCACATGATCGACATAGCCTGGTACAGAAACCCGATGTGCGTTGTAAATCAATTTTAATATTGAAGTGTGAGGGAATTAGCAAACCCCCGTAAATCTATCCCTTAGTAAAAATATTTTAATACTTTTTTTTTTTGTTCTTAACCCTTGGCATGATCGCCGGGGTACAATTTATTTATTACCTCATTTTAATTACAACTGTTCTCATATATTTTGCGACATCTGTCGAAAAAAATTGACTTTGGCGATTCAATAAATTTTTTAATTCGGCAGTGATAAACCTTGATTTGAGTCGTTTATTTGTTAATTTCTCCAAAAACCCAGCTTTTAACCATTTTTTTCACGGACTTAAAGTAGACAATGATTATTTAAGATTATAATCATCATCTGTTTTTAATTACACAATAAGTGAGAACCTTAACTAGAGATAGGACGCGGAAGTTTTCGAAAGTTCGAAAGTTTCGGAATGACCGGAATTTAACAATTCTGGCCTATATTAGCTGTAATGCGGGCCTGAGCAGTAGATTCAAATACCAATCAAGCTTTTCATTCAAGTTTTAAAAATATTTTATATCATCCAAATTTAATAAATGTCATCTTCTAAAAGTGCTGAAGCTTTTCCACATTCATAACTTCGAAAATGTTTAAGAATTCGACTTAACACCTACATGTCTGGCAATTATCTGAACCAGTGAAATCTGATGTTCTCATGTTCTCATGAGAACATACCTTTGGATTTGAGAACATCTGTTACTTTAAAAATGGTCTCTATAAAAAAATTTCGAGAACATATTGCGTGATAAATATGTTTTCTATATAAGTACAGTACTGGGTGACGAACAAGTTTGGGACAAAAATTTAAATAAAATACCGATGTTACCCAAAAAAATTTAAAAATAGCAACAGATATTTTTTGATATTGAGAACATAAATTTCAAAACAGATTTTCAACACTGACCCGAACTACTAGGCTTTCTGACGGATATGCTTTGAAAATGTTATTAGCAAAGATAAAACTAATAATATACATTACCAGTATATAGTTACTATATATTAATCTTGTTGACGAAATTTAGCTTATCGAGTGGCAAATTTTTCACCAGATGTCCCAAAATTTGCGAGAACAGCTGTAATTAGGTCTTCAAAGTTTGCAAGATCCCCATGACAATTATGATTGTTAATCCTACAACTGGAATTTCACCAATAGAGTCTTGATTTTCAACCAGAATTTCACTGGCGATATTCGTTAATCTTCAATCATGAACCTGGCACGGTTGTTACCATCCAGTATGACTCGAACCGACGACGCTATCGACCCACGGGCTCTTGCAATACTTTACATGTGAAACGTGATCTCTAATTTACAGTACAAATCGATTAGTAATCAAAAACTACTATACGTACGTACTTGGCTTTAGACTATCTCCAAATGGAGGAATTCAAATCTTCCCACGATATTGGCTAATTTACTATGACACAAATACGTAATTCATAAAATACTAATGCGAATTTAACAAATATAGATGCAGTCTTATTTACATCGTTAGTTATGGCTCAATTGTACTTTATCGTTATTTTATAAACTGGTGTTACGTGACTTTTTATATAGGACGTAACCAGGTGATATCATAAGCCTGTATTATTGTTATATTAACAACGTACGTATGATCATATATTGAAATCATAGTTAATATAAATAAGGTCATCCATTAATGTATACGTAGCATGATATTAGACCTATAACAATAGTTTTGTTCGACAAGTGTTAGATTATACTCGAGTGTTAAGAGAAAATGATTCCCAAAAATTCTTTATTCGCACTTTGGCATATTACAACATTTATTTTATATTTCATAAATATTTCTTTCGGGTCCGAAGATTTACCTAAATTTATTCAACGAGATTCATCATTGGACAGGAGTGATGTTCCTAAAAACATAATCGCCGCATCTTTTTTTGGCGGTAGGCTTTATTTCAATGATATTTATTCTGTTATTCTGTTGTAATTATTGTATTGATAATTATTTCACTTTATTAATAAAAGGAGGAAGTCATCTTGTTCCAATGTTAGAAATTTGCAAGATTTTAGAGGATCGTGGGTATAATGCACGTATATTTTATTTGCTTTTATTTATATTTATTTTTTTTTTTGCTTTTTAATTTCTCTATAAACTTTTTTTACACGCCATTTTCTGTTTCAGATAACATTAATAGCTCCAGGAAATTTTACTGCTAAATCCGATGCATACAGTTCAATCCCGCAAATAATTGTCGATAATGATTTTGTCGACGATAGTATCTTTTCAACATTTGAAGACAACCTCTTTAACAAGAATCATGTTAATACATTCGCTGCCATTATGGCATACACTAACTTAGGATATGTAAAATATTATAATATTTACAAACAAATTGCTGATGAAGTCGACGCAGATTTATTTTTTTGCGATTATAATATGAACTATGCATGTTTTGATGTTGCATGGAAATTGGGAAAGCCGGTTGTTGGAATTGCCTCTATGTTAGCTTATGGTAAGCATTAATGTTATATATCCATCCGTAAGATACATAAAATACATAATTTTTTTAAATTTTTTTATTTAGTAACGAATCCACCACCATATAGATCAGATCCTCTTTTTGGGTGTCACGTAAATATGGAAAATGAATCATTTTATGATCGATTTAGATGCACTATTATTGAGCCTTTGAAATATGGTTTGAATTGGGTATCATTGGATAATGTCAATTCGCAAAGAGCAAAAGTAGGTGTAGACCCATATTGGAATTCAAAAGGACGAATATCGAATATTTTATTATTAGCTGATAATTTTTACGGATTTGAGGTGATTACGAATAATTCAAGTTTTTTAATACCATTGTTACCGAATAGAAGCACCAAAAATGCTGCAAAAAAATGAGAATTTTTTCGAGCTAAAGTGAAGGGGTTTCTTATATTTGGGCCCAATTTTATTAATAAAACATAGCAATCTTAGTCAAATCTAAAATCTGGAGTGTTGTTTTTATTCAGTGGTTGCCTCTAATTGGTAACATATGGTAAACACTAAAAAAATTAATTTTATAATTAAAATTATGAAAATACTTTATTTAATTAATTTAGATACCAATGGCTTTACCACCACTTCATCAAGAAATTGGTCCTATTTTACCTGACACCTTTCCAAACCTCACTCCGGATCTTGATTTATTTCTTTCAGCTCATCCTCGAACAATATATTTTTCACTTGGAACTGTTATATACACAACTCCTCAAAACACTATCATTCTTTTAAAATCTTTTATTGAACTAATCAATCAAAACTTTATTGATGGTGTTATATGGGCTACTGTGAAAACGAAGAACTCACAATTACTTTCAATTGGTGATAACTTCATCATTTCAGCTATTTTAAATAACGATTATCCCCATATTCATACTATTAAATATGCACCTCAATTCGCAATATTATCACATAATAATACAAAGATGTTTTTAAGTCATGGTGGTGCATCTAGTAGCCATGAATCTATTTATACTGCAACGCCAATGTTAATCCTTCCAATGATGGGTGACCAACTTGGAAATGCTGAAAAATTAGAATTGTTTGGCATGGCCTTGAGCCTCACAGATCTTAATTTGGAAATTATTGATGTAATATCAAAGGTTAAAAGATTATTAAATGAAGAAAGCTTTAAAAAGAATGCCAAAAGACTACAATCTTTAGCTAAAATAAATAGTAAAAGAAAGTATAGAGGTGCTGATTTGATTGAAGTTGTGATGAATGCCGCAAAATTTGAAGGTGTTAAGGATGAAAATGGAAAATTTAGGATAGATAACAATGTACTCTTAAAAGAATGGATTACACCCAATTCGAAAATGGGTTTTATTAGAGGGAATTATTTGGATGTTTATGGTGCCGCTATTATTGTATTCTTAGCATTGGGTGGAGGGATTTTATATTCTCTGTGGAAAATTACTAAATTCTTTTTTATAAAATGTAACTGTAAAAATAGGAATTCTCGGGAATTTTCAAAAGCTAAGAAAGAATAGTCGAAAATCTGGAGTTTATTATAATGAGAATAATTTTTTTAAAAATAAACTATATGACGTTTTCATACAATAATTAGAGATCATTCTTATGCAAAATAAATTTTATCAAAAAAACATCTTTAGTTTAGTAGTTTATTAAGCATTAGAGAATTTCTATTTGTACGCTAGTGCATGAAACACAGGTACTTGGGTATATTTTAAAATTTTAAGTTTAAGATGTCGAAAATTTTATCTTAAGGTGCAAAATCAGCCAGAAAATATGAAGGCATATGATTGCACAAAATTACGGAATTTCTCTCTTCCAAACACGATTGAGGTAATGGCGCGAAATCATCGAAAGAGATTTCATCTTATTGTTACAAATTAACATAGTCTACAAAATTTGGTTTTTAGTGTAGTTGATCGGCTAAAGGACGGCTTAGCTGGTTAATTCATTTAGGGGGAATGCATTGCATCGCATGAAATTTAAAAAGATTTGAATTTTGATGCTATCATCGTAATATAATAGGTTTAAATCAAGATTATTATCATGATCTATCGCTTTAATAATAAGTTTTGAAAAAATTGTATTCTTTAATATAAGCTTTAAAGTGCTACTATATAAAATTAACTACATATATTTTTTATTATTACATGATTCAAAGCTTAAACCAATTTCTTTGCTATTTTTAAATGCGATGCATCGCAAGTATAGTTGTTGGTAGAATTACTGAATTACGGCATTACGGCATTTTACCACGTGGTAGAATTAATTACGACATAGTATCTAATTGCCGTAAAACTTTTGTGTCGTAATGCCGCAATGCCGTAATGCCGTAATGCCGTAATTCAGTAATTCTCCCAACAACTATAGCCGTAACATGCAATTTTTGTGCCACTTTACAAGCATCAAATAAGTAGCTGCGCAACGTTGTCATGCGAAACCAGGAACGGGATAAATCTACGCAGACATCATTTCAGTCACGGAAAACCATATTTTTCATTGCAATCCATTCCTGGTAAAAAGAAAATGACTCTTTATAAAAGAAGTTGATAGTACTTACAATCTGAATATTGGTTTTGAATTTAGTGACTGAACCTAAAAATCTATTAATGAGGTCAATGTCTGACTGCTATATA
>CAJVQA010004535.1:0-17429 GCA_910591915.1 Cetraspora pellucida
TAGCCTACTCTAGTAGAGTTTTGGGCTGAGGATAAATTAGTCCTAGCTATAGGTTCCTGTAATAATTTATGTAAAACCTTTTAATTAATATAATACCAAATTGTTCAATAAAGACCGAGGCCAGGCCTCACTCTTAAATAAAAAAAAAAAAAAAAAAAACACTATACAACAATTTTTTAATTTTAGCTAACTAGAAATTACAAATACTAAACTACAAGAACTATATAACAAATTGTTCAGTTATTAATATATAACTTCTAATAACTATATTTCAAATAATACAAACATTTATACAATTTTACAAAAATATGTTTCTTAACTACTTATTTAAACAATCTGAGAATATACAAATTCTAACCAAATTGCAACTAATATTACTACTAAATTTTTAATAAAACTATCAAATAATATATCAACCAAATATAGAAACCATATTGTACAAAACTAGTACAAAACTAGCTAATTAAAAACATTAATACAATATATCTACTTAATCTGCTACACTTAAACAAATACATATAATAATTCAAACAATACAGAATACATATTCTATCCTAGATTACTATATACATGCAACTGTATTTGTAGTTTGGCATACCAACAACATATAGAAGATGAATACAATATTTGCTTACCTATAGAAATAGCAAAAAAGAATACATCTATTTGGATATTGAATAGATTAAATATAGCATTCCAACTAATAATATAATTAACTATAAAATTAGCAATACTTTAACTAACAAAATCTAGATAAAATATAACTACTCTAGTAGGTTTAGGTTGCAGATAAATTAGATTAAATTAGGTATCTTAGTATATTTATAGTCTGAGTTTTATTTTTGTAAACAATTTGTAAACTTAACCTTTGGTTAAAAAAACTTTTTATGAATTCTTAATACAAATTATAATAAAGATAAAAAAAAAATCTCACCTTAAAAAACAAAAAAACAATATATAATTTAGAAAGCTTTTTAAAATAATTAGTAAAATTCTTTTTGTTGCTCTTTAAGTAACATATATTGTAATAATTAATGGTGTCTTCTACTAACTGCTAAAGAATATAACAATACTGAACATAAATCTATTATTAAATAAAAAAAATTTAATTTGATTTTTTTTTCTTTTTTTTAAAAATTATATCTTTTATCAGATCTTCTTTTGACCTTTGTGTTTAGTTTCTTAATAAGCACTACAAATGATTTTATATAAATTTTTAAATATGCATACTTGGGTTCAAAGATTATTTTTTTTCTTGTTTATATGTATGAAGTTCTTCTATAATAACAACATAAAGAACTTTAAAAATATTAATTACCTAATGTTTAAATGTTAGGCTACACTAAATATCTAGATTTTTTAAAATGTTTAGACATTTATTATATTGTGTTCTGTTTATTAAGCTTTTTTTATTTTTTTTGAGTTGTATAGGCTTCATATATTCAATTAAAAGTCTCACAGATTAGAAAAGAATAACTTTGTAAATTCATTAATGAAAAAAAAATAAAGCACAATTATTAATAAAGGAAAAAATTGAAATATAATTATTAACAAAAAAATAAAATATTTAAAAAATCTATTTTATAAAATTTTATTTATTTATCATCATTTGTATCAATATAATATATAATAAGTTTGTTATTATAGTAAGAGCTATTGCATTAATGTCTGTTATAAGCTATCATTAATTGTAATATAATCTGCATTAAAAATTAACATATGTCATTTATCAATTAGTAAAAATTGAAAAACAATATGCATCAATTAATAATTACTATAAATTGAGAAATGACACATAACAGTTCTTTTTTGTTACTTATATATAACATATACTAAATAAACAAGATATAAATTAGAATACTATATAATTTAGATTCATATTCTTTTACTCTCTGTATAACTATAAGTAGCTGTTCAATGCAATTGCACAAAACCAGAAACAGAAAAAATCCATGCAGACAACATTTTAGTTATAAAAAACCTTATTCTTCATTGTAATTCATTTCTGATATAAGAAAATAACTCTTTATAAAAAAAGTTAATAGTGCATGCATTCTGAATATTGGTTTGAATTTCAGTAACTAAGCCTAAAAACCTATTAATAAATTTAATATCTGACTGCTATATAGTTGGTTAGCTTATGTAATTTAATTCTAATAAATCTGATCAAAAATCCTGAGTCCTTGCAAAAAAATATATTTTTTTTATTATTATTACTAAACTAGTCTTTTGGAGACTAGGGCTTTTTTATTCAGTATTGTAGGACATGGTAACTTATACTTTGATTACCTCAGAGGAGCTACCTTACATTAAAGAGTACATCTAGCTACATGTATGTTTTTGGTATCTAATTTAAGTAGTGTGCCTATATATAGGTTCTATACTAGCTGCTATACCTGCAACTCAATTACAGGTGTTGCCTATTTAAACCCTCTGTACTGCAATCCTTACTGTTATTACTAGAACATCTCCATTATATGATGTCAGTTGAGAAGTTCTAGATGCTTACCCATACCCTTAGGACCTCTGCCTTATTTCATGCAGATTATCCTTAAAACAACATTACTAGAGCCTTCTGTATTTCAAATTACAGCCAAACCTAGTTTACAAACCTTGTGAAGTTCATACAACCTCAGTACTCTCCTTTTACAACCTCACTATTACTAATCTACTCTTGCAAGTCCTCCTATACTACCAATCCAGTTAGCTCTGCATGATGTGACTTCAAGTCTAGATCAAACAGTGGCCAAGTTGGTGGACCCTCTATCTAGAGGTTTTTGTCTGTAAGGTCACCTGCCTCAGGTTTCCTTCAGCAGATCAAGATCTTCACAGGTGGCACTGTTAAAAGTTGTACTACCTCTCCACTTGGGATTTCCAAGCAGGCTTCTAATCTGAGTATATACTTTCCAGATTTATTTATATGACATTGCACACTTTCAAAGTTAGTCTTGGTATAACCTTAAATTACAGAATCTACAAACCTTAAATCACAGATAAGTTTGCCGAAATAGGTCTATTTTTTTTTTAAAATTTGTTGCTAATGAGAATTGAACATTGGACCTACTGCTTGAAGAATAACAACCCAACCACTATACTAGGATCTCCATTCTTGCAAAAAAATATTAAAATCTATGAAATATAGTGTTGTTTGGTAAATTGGTAAGTCTGTAGCTAATTTTATCTAATTTTTATATAAGTTATAATGGCTAAGTCAAAATAGGCATATTAGATTTGGCTAGGTGAATTATCTATAAATAAGTACTACTTTTCTCTTCTAAGTTCTTTTTTTTACTTGTTCTTTTATTAACTTTTAATTTTTCTTCTTTTCTTTCTACTTTCTTAACTTGGAGTTATAATACATTAAATTAGATTAAAGTTCTTTACTTGCATTAACAGCTTAGTTATATAACTTACAATGAACAAACAAAATGCAGTTTAGTAGATATCAAATAGATGAATAATAGAGACAATAATGAGTTTTAATAATAGTTTTTAGTATGGATTGAATTATAATTTCATTTTTAATATAGGTCTAATACTTAACTTTATTATATAAAAAGGTATTTATTTGAGATATTACTTTCTATTTGTAACTTTTCTTCTAGGCAAAAAACTCTTTATTTATAAAAAAGTATTGTTTACACTCAAGTTTAATTTCTTTTATATTATTTATTTATATTATATAATTATTAAGCCCTTTATTTCTATTATAATAACAAATAAACAGATATTCTATATATTGTTATAAAGAATTGAATGAATTCTTGAATGAAGCAACTGTGACAAATTGTTACTTCAAAATCATTGACATTGCATAATATTACTCAAAAGCAAAATAAGGTGATATGATTTGGCAATAGCTAAGACAGCTTTTGAGTAAGTTACTAGGTACATATAGACTTTTTAAAAGAATATTTATGTCTATTTCACTCTTGACACTTTTTATAATTTATAACTGTTTTTATTTTTAATTAATTTATTATAATTTCTTTTAATTTTCAGAAGTAAAAGAGCTGAAGAAAGTTATATCTCACTTAATATCAAAAACAGAAGGATTTTATAATAAATTATCAGAAAAGTATACTTAAAAACATTCTTTTTTTCTTGTATTAATGTTTTCTTTTTTGTTAATTGTACAATACCACCTTTTAACTCATGATTCTGTCTTTTAATTCCTTTCTTTATTTTGTAGATTCTGCTAATAAAGCTACAGCCATATCTTCTAAAAAGTCTTTGCAGCTTGAAGGCTCTGTTGTAAGCCTGTGAAAGTAAGTATTATACCTTTTCTTTGTTGCATGTTGTAGTAATTCTACTAAGTCTTTCTTTTTTTTAAGTTAATGATAATTGTCATATATAAGGCTCAGGCTTACAATCATGAATACATTGTTCTGAATTTTGAGGCTTTTCTTGAATACAATAAGAAGAAATTATATTACATGTTTGCTGATTTTGGATCATAATTCAGATTGCAATTCTGGTTATATTTTTAGTTATATTTTCAACAATCATTACACAACAGCTTTAACCAGATTTCTCTATAATAATATGTTTATTTACCTAAAATAATAAAAGTAACAAATATAATAAAAATAAAAAAAATAAGGTTTTTTTTACTTTTTATATGATTAATTATATGGCTAAGGGACAAAACCTAATTTTGACAATCAGTTACATGTGATTATAAAAACATTTAACTGATTTCAAGACTTACAATAGTTTAATATATTTAAAATAATCAACAAATTCTTTTTTTTTTTTAGTATTAAGATAACTTTTTTGGTTTTTTGACTTTTATTAATGCTTTTTTGATAATGTGATTTTATAAACTATTACAAAAGAGAGTACAATTGGTTATACAATTAACAAATTTTTCAATATAGTCTTTGATAATCAGTAATTATTATTTTATTATTTCAATAAAGAATTCAATAAAAAAAAATAAAATTATCAAATATTTAGCATTAAGGCCTTTAAATTTATATTGGGTTTAGTAATATGCTATTTATATAATAGCCCAATTTTTAGACATACAGTACTACAGTATGTGCAGTATGTACAGTACATATAGTATATACAGTATATACAGTACATATAGTATATACATACAGTATATATATATACTACATATAGTATAGTATATTTAATGAAGTGACTATTTCAATAAAGTCATATGACCTCCTTGCTTTGAAGCAGTCAATTAAATTGCAGACAATTTATATGTGATTCTACTACAAATTTGAAGTATGTAAGTTATATAAACTTTATAAAATAGCCAAATCTCATCCCTCTATTGGGCTACATAATAGGTCACTTTTACCTATCTTCTTCAGTATCACTATCAAAATTTTTACTTTTATGTAACCTTATTTAAAAATCTTTAAATTTGTTTAAGTTAGAGTTAGCATTTATAATAGAGCTATGTTTTAGGAAAGTAATAGTAAAATCACTTGAGAAAATTTTTTTGTTAGGGCTCAAAAGATGGTTTCTTGTGCAAGTTTTTGAAGAATAAGTGATTTTTAAAAAGCAAATGTCTTGTTTTGATTTTTCTGATCATGTAATTTTATATTAAAATAAAATATGCTATTGGATAATTATTATATAAAAGTGAAAATTTGTTTTTTTACTTAGGTCAGAATAGAAATTCACTTAATTTTAATTGGTTAATTAGCAGACTATATATAAAATAATTAACAAAATTATTATATACAGTATGTATATTAGCTGCTCAATATGATAATATCAGAGCAGCTCTTTGTCTTAAATCTACATAGTGTAATTAATTAATTAAGTAATAGTTTTATAATTGATTGTATGATTGGTAGTCTTCTAATTGAGTAATTATTAAAGTTAGTTACAGTAAAGATGTAGTAATATCATTAGAGTTTATTAGAATAATAACATAACTATATTGTTAGAGTTTATTATAATAACAACATAATTTCATTATTTGAGTTTATTAGAGTAATGATGTAATTACATCATTAGAGTTTATTAAAGTAATGATATAATTATGTCAGAGTTTATTAGAGTTTACTAGAGTAACAATAAAATTTTATAGTTTTGATTACTTTTTGATTAGATATATTAGTAGATTGTTTTTATATTTACTAATAAACTAAAAATAGATAATAAATAAATATGAATGATAACTGAGCCTGTTACTATGTTAAATGATTTTCTGCCTTCAGATACAGCTCAAACAAATCTAAAGTCTAATATGAAATGACTGTTTTTGAAAGCTTTAAAGATCATTTGTTATAGAATAGAATTGTTGCAAAAAGGCCTAAAACAGAAGGTTTTGTCTAGGTTGGCAAGAGAGTTTTAAGATAGAACAGAGCTAAAAGAGTTGGTAAAAGAGGATGTGACTGAAAAAGAAAGGAGATATGTCCATAGCTTGTAAAAAAACAGAAGAATAAATTGTTAAAAGAATCAGAAGGTTTGTAGTAAATGAGCAACAAAACACAATATTCAAAGATAGATGAAGAAGCTGTAGTAGGGGCTGGTAGCAAGATAGATACAGTAAATCAGATTTTCTGCCTGGTTATATATAGGAATGAAAGACTTTTGGTCACAGAACAGAATTATGTTCATCAATCTTAGATGATTTGGAGCAGAGAAGTGTATTGACAAAGTGTAAATTATTGAAGCAGTAGAACTAATAAGAATATAATGAGTAGTATAAGACAAGAGCATTGTTGAACAATGCATTGGCCTTTGGTAAGTTAGGTTATATTCATTTGGCAAGACAGGTAGCTCTGAAAAGAGTCTATATGGTGAGGATGGCTAACAAGGATGGTTGGAAGATAGCTTCGAAGATGGCAACTATAAACAGCTTGGATCTAATGCCAGAGTTGTAAAAAATAAACAAAAAAGTACCAGGCTAGCAGCACAGTGATTTACTTAAAATAAGAAGTCAAAAATGTCTAGTTAATCTTGTTTAGACTGAATTTAACAACCAGTACTAACCTTTCAAGTAAATAGTATCTCTATGCTGCAAGTGGCTTAGATTCAACCTGATATTTAGCCAATAAGTTTTCAATCTTAGCATTTAGGCCAACAGTTGAATTTTCAGAACCAATTGAAAGGTTTCATGCTAGTAGCTCAGTTGTCACTTTAGTTAAACTTACAGGTTACATGGATGGCAGGTTGGCAATTTATACCAAAAGTTGTTACAGCCTTCCCAGCACAGCATAATGTAGTTCATCCAGCTCTCCAATGGCTCAAAAGCTTGAAAAAAGGTAAACTGTATAAGGAAAATAAAGTAATTTGCTATGTTTATAAGAGTAAGGAGCATTTTGCAAATAACTATAGCTCTAAAAAGCATTTTGAACTGCTCTTTCATGGAGTTAAACCTCAACCAAAGAGTAGTTGACAACACTTAGAAAGATATAGAAGAGAGGATGTTGAAAACAAAGGTTTATGTAAAAGAAAGAATTTATAGAAAAAAGATGATAGAATATTGAAAAAAATAATACAGCTATTTCAGTTGGTCAAAGAGTAGTTGGAAAAAAGAATTTAACTGTTTCCATGGCTCTTTGTACAACTAATAAGTGCATCAGATTTGAAATCATACTACTTTACAAAAGAGAAAAGGCTTTAATTAGAAAATAAGCTAGTAAAATTAGAAGAGTCAGGTGCAATAGTAAAGGTAGGTAAGAAAAACAGATGTTTGACAGAACTGTTAATGTAAGTTCAGTTTTCCTAGTTCCAAAACAGTAGTTCAAGAAGTATTAACTGATAATAGACTTAAGAAGATTTAATTAAATACTGTTGACAAAATTTTTTTAATTTGAAGAACTAGAAAGATTGTTGCAGATAATTGGATGAAGTTGGTGGGCAATTTCTTTCAATCTTAAGAATGGCTATCATTACATTTTAATAAACAATGGGGCCCAGAAACTCTTGAGGTTCATAGTTAGAAGAAGATAGTACAAATATAGAATAATGTTATTCAGTCTAAGTTAAGCTTTATGAATCTTTTTCTAGATAGTAAGATTATTAATTGACAAGTGGAGGTTTAGGAAATCTATTGCAGGCAACTATCTCAATGACTTTTGAGTAACTCATTCTTTAAAGAAGGTTTTAGAAAAAATAAGGCAGAAGATTATAAGAGTAGACTTAAGAGGCTGCAGCTGATCTAGGCAAAGAGAAAAAAAATTGAGA
The DNA here is from genome assembly GCA_910591915.1 of Cetraspora pellucida. Taxonomy (NCBI): domain Eukaryota; kingdom Fungi; phylum Glomeromycota; class Glomeromycetes; order Diversisporales; family Gigasporaceae; genus Cetraspora; species Cetraspora pellucida. The sequence goes on from CAJVQA010004535.1 coordinate 8,164, forward strand.
TCCAACTTAAAAGCTAAGATTTGTAAAATGGTTATAAATGTGCTAAATGGACTAGTAGTGGCCTCAAAAGAGAAGATTGCCTCAACAATATTAGGACTGAAGGCATTATTAAAGGTGCTAATGATTATAGCAAAAAATCTAACATCTGTAGCTAGGAAGGTTATAAGTTTGGCAAAGGTATTTCTTTTAAGTCAAGTAAAATGCATAAAGTTTTACAAACTTATAGATGCACAGAACTATTTTATATAGGAGTGGGACAATAAAATTCAGTTGTCAAAACAAACAGTTAAGCATATTCACTGTCTAATTTGGAACTTAAATTGTAAAATAGTTGGCCAGCCTAAAAACTCTCCCAGGTAAAAGTTGTATATATTGATGCTTCAATAACAGAATAGTATAAAATTCTTCAAAAATACAGAGCAGTAGGAAGCTGAAGTTAGCCTCACTATTCAAGAGAAATAGCACAGCTCAATACATTAACAGTACTGCAGATATTGCAGTTATTTGAGAGTCTTCTAAGAGGGTTTTGGATAACTTTGTTTATAAACAACAGAGTGGCATTAAAAACAGTATTAAAAGGAGGTATAATAGAATGGAAAAGGGATATTATAAAATGAATTTAGAAGGTATATATAGCAAGTAACATTATAATTTTTAGTACTTGATGAATTCCAAGCAAGGTAAACCTTGCAGATAGGCTAATGAGAATGATAAACTTGGAAGATTGGCTATTAGACCAAAGAATAGTGAACCAATTAGAGAAGTTGTAAGCCAAATTTGAAATTGATAGGTTTTCAATTCACTAAAAATAAAGGTCAAGAGATTTAACAATTTGTTTTTTTGTCTAGAGACAGAGGCAGTAGACTGTTTTATTCAAAATTGAGCAGAAAACAGAAATTATATATGTTCTTCATTCAGTCAAATTCACAAGGTACTGTGTTATATCAGGAAATGCAAGATATGAATAGTGATTATGGTTCCAGTATAGGTCTTAGCCCCATGGTAGCTATTAATTATAAACACATTCAGAAAGAAGGTCAACTTACCAGTTCCAAACTGAATTATTTAGTCAGAACAATCTCAAAATATTATGCCTTGCAAAAACAACCAATGGTGTATGAGATTAATATTAATAGATTGGTCAGAGAATTGCTTAAGAAGGCAAGAATCCTTATAAAAAATTCTATTAACAATGTGTATAGGAAACATTTAGAAAAAGCTTGAGAAAAAGATTGACAATCTCTCTCTCCTGACCATCATGTTTAGAAAAGAAGATAATTTTGAAAAGACAAAATAAACTCTATTCAGGGCTTTACCAACTTTAAAAACAGTAGCAGAACAGGGGCTCTTACTTTTGTTCCTAGAAAGTACAAGACTTTTTTATTTTTGAAGTCTACAGAAATAAGAAAACCAAACTGGCAACAAGCTTTTCAACTAAAAAACAACTAACAAAAACAGAAACTAACTTCTTTTTTAAAAAGAATACTATAACAACAGAAATCACTTATGATGATTTAACTGTCTCTATGCAAGATGACTTTTTGAATAGTATTAGCTGAAATGAACAAGTTACATTGGAAAATGAAAAAAGACTTCTTAAAGAAAAAAATAATCAAAATAGCAACTCAGTTGTGTTTAGCTCTAAGACATGTTTTAAAAAACAAAATAACAAAGAAAACAAAACAACAACATCTCATATAGAACAAAACAACATGTTTTTTGCAAAAACTAATACATCTAGTATAAACAAAAACAAAGAGGTCTCAAGTAAATCATGGTCAAGTTTATTTGCAAAAGTCAAGAGAAGGCAATTAACTTTCTCTTTATTCTCACCAAGAAACAATATAAGATTTAAAAATGATAATGCACTTATACTAGATATTTATAACCTCAATGGTTCATTAAATGAAATTATGATTTCTTTTTATGAGACAGCAGAACATGACATAATTGCTGCTAAGCCACATATAAATAGAGAATCTTATACTCATTTAAAGCTAATCTTTACTAATAAAAAAAAGCTCAAATACTATATTACAAAAAGGTTGAAATTTATAACATACATATTATAGATATATTCTGGTTGATTTTAGAAGATCCTTTTTGTCAGTCAAGATTAGAAATATCCCTTTGGGTAACAAGGAGTTTATTTTAGAAAGAATCAAAAATGCTTTCAAGAACTTTGATAAAATTGCCTCAATTAAGCCACTGTTAATAGAAGACACACCTTACCTAACTAACCAGTAGATTATTACTTTTGAGACTACAGAAGACTCAGATTTAGAAAAAAGAATCTCTTGGTTCTATATTTTGCTTAACAACAAGATTATCACAAAATGGCACGTGACTTCTAAGCTTTGCTACTTCTGTAACAATAAGGAACATATTAAAAAGACTGTAATCAGTACAAGAAAGCTATTAAACTTTATTATTAATACAAAGAATTTTTTTCTAACAAAAGAAAAGAAAAACTTCTATCAGTAGATTTAGAAGATTTAAATGCAATTCAGCAAGAACAAAACAACCTTTTAGAAGAGATAGATATCAAAGAATCTTAACAAGAAGAAACCTCACTAAATATGGCTATCAGCCAAGAAAATGATAAAATAAACAGTACTATACTAGCAGAAAAAGATCTCAATAGTTCAGTCGATGAAGTTATGAATAGCATAAAGAATGAAGCTTCTGCTATAAAAAATCTAGCTACAGGCTCTTTTATGAAAATCAAAAAACCAAAAGCTCTAAGCACTTCAGGTGTGCTAATTACAAATGATAACAAGCTACAACTTCAATTAGAGAATTTAGATAATGGTTTTGCCTTAATTCTACAAAGGAAAAAAAAACAAAAAAAGTAAAAAAGATCTTATAAATCAGAAAAGTAAAACAACCAGACCTGCTTTATACAAGAAATCTTATAATGAAGTACAGAATTTACAGATTAGAAATCTATACTACTTTGCTTTATTATAACTGGACAATTTAAATTTAAAATTGCAAGCCTTAATGTAAAGGGGCTTAACAATCAACAAAAACAATAAAATACTTTAACTTTTCTGAAATCTTACAAACTAGACCTTATTATATTACAAGAAACAAACTTAAATAACAAAAACACACAGAGCTTTTTTAAAAATCAGTAGATTTTTGATTTAATCTGCTCAAACAAGATAGCTATACTCACAGACAACAAATATATAATATTTAAAAACACAAAAATAGATTTAAACAATAGAATTATTACTACTACTTTTAAATTCAAAGATCCTATATTTCAAATATCCAATATATATACACCTTCTAATCCAAATAATAGAAAACACTTCTTTAAAAAATGGTCACTACAAGTCAATAAAAATGCTATCAACATAATTAAAGGTAACTTCAACACCAACTTATATTTGGAAAAGGATAGAACTAGTGAAGCAGCACCTCAATGAGACCCAACAATATTGCAACTTCTAAGCCTTACTAGAAACTTTACAAATACCTCAGATTTTGTTAAATCAAGACCTTTTCATATATTTTTTCAAAAAACACAAGGCAATCAGACTATGGCTACACACTTAGATTATATTTTCATTAATAAAAATAATGCACACCTTATCTCACAAATTGATACTAAGTTTGGCAACTCAGATCATCTTCTGATAAAATGCACTCTTTTCTTTAAAGCCAAAGAAAGAAAGTCAGCTTTCTGAAGATTTAATAAAAGCTACTTCTTAAATGAAAAACTAAAAAAAGAAGTACTAAAAGAAATCATAAAATTTAAAGAAGCTAATGAATGGGACTTCTGTAAAGTCTGTATTTAATTTATTATAAAAGCATTTAGAAAACCAAAAGCTACTAAAAACAAGATCACAAAGCTAAATAAAAATATAATTTAGTTGAAAGAATGACTAGCTCACAATTCAGAAGATCTTTTCTATATAATCAAATAGATAGACTAAGTCTAAACCTTCAAGATGAACTATTACATTTTACAGAAAAATGGCAAGTACACTCAAAAGCACAATGGATTAAGCAGAAAGAAAAACCTACAAAATACTTTTTTACTAGATATAAAATCAGAAAAGCTCATTCATATTTAAAGAACATCAAGGATCCCAAGGCCTCATCACAATCATATAAAAATACACTTCAATATATTAGAAATACATATGTTAAAATCTATAAGAAAGAAGATATAAACATTGACTCAACTAAAAAGATTACAAAAAATCTGCCTCAAGCCTCATTAGCTCACAACTCAATACTTATCTAAGAAATTACTCAAAAAGAAATTAGCAATGTTATTAAAAACCTTCTAATTAACAAAATTCTAGGTACTAATAGTCTAACATATGAGTTCTACAAACTTACTGAAGAGACCATAACTCCTATCTTATATAAAGTATTCAATCAAGCACTAAACTCAGGAATCATGCCAACCTCTTGGTACAAGAGTTTGATTTTTTTAATACCTAAAAAATAACAGATTTAGAAAATGTAAATAACTGGAGACTAATATCTTTAGTAAACAGCAATACAAAAATATTAATAAAGATTATAGCTAATCAACTAAATTCAATTTGTAAAGAACTTATATCACATCAGCAGCATGGATTTATTCAAAATAGATCAATTACAGATGTAGTACTGGATATAATTACAACTATGAGAAACTAGCCAGACTCATCTAAACAGCATTGGCTACTTTTTATTGACTAACAAAAAGCCTTTGACTAAGTCAACCATGACTTTTTAAAACTTATTTTAGAAAACATAAACTTTGATACTAAATTTATAAATCTAGTTTATAATCTCTTTTTCTCCTAAGAAGCTCATATTATCAAGGCAGGCAACATCTCTAAACCATTCAGAGTCAAAAAAGGAGTTAGACAAGGTGATCCTCTCTTATTACTGCCATATGTATTAACTTTTGAGCCTCTTATAAGAACTTTGAAAAGACAAATACAAGTAATTAAATTAGAAAACCAATATTTCAAAACCTCAGCATATGCTGATGACTTGACTGTAGAAATTGAATCTCCTTCTGACTGGAACAAGGTACAAGCTTTGATAAACTTATATGAGGCTGCTTCAAATACAAAGATCAATAAAACAAAAACAAAACTAGTTCTACTTACCCCTACTGCATGAAGAGTGAAGCTCTGTAACAAAGATTAATTCATTAAATTAGAGGAACAAGATACCATTACTATCTTAGATTACAATCTTTTTATAAATAGTCAACTAAAAAAAGATCTTTGAGTTACAACTATTAATAAGCTAAAAGAATCTCTTGACAAACTCTCAAATAGAAATCTCTTTTTTAAAGAGAAAGTTCTTATCACAAATTCATTTATTCTATCTAAAATTTGGTATTCAGCCTATCTGCTATCTTCTAACAGAAAGCAAAAGACAGAAATAAATAGAATTATCTCTTTTTAGATCAAAGGTTCTTCATGAATGCTTCTCAGATATTCAACTTTTCAACAACCTATAGACTTGGCAGGACTTTAAGCTCCAATTATTAAAGATATGTTAGATGCACATTTTATCTCTGTCTGGATAAACTTTTTACCTCAAACTCAATATGAGCACTATATGAAAGAAGCAAAATAAGCAAAATGCTTAAAGAAAAAAGAAACATCTCTCTAATACAGATTCTAAATTTGGATAATATATGCTTAAAAGCTTGGCCTACAGAATGGAAACTCTATTTTTTAGCTTGAACAAGAACTAAAAAAAGGTTCCTTTCTACTATCATCTGGCCTTAGAACAAAAAAGAAATTATAATCGATAAAACAAAAGAAGATGAGCTCTTAGTTAAAAAAATCTTAAAACTCTTAAAAAAAACTATTCCATCACCTATCTTTCTGCATTCTACACTTCTGACTATACAACCTACTTGGCTTTCTTTAAAATCTATATACAACAAGAAAAAAGATATTTTTTGGCAGCTTTTTCACAGAACTCTTTTTTTAAGATATTATCTTAAACACATAGGGCTATCTGAAACATGCAACTATATCTGGTGTCCAGAAGAGCTACAAACTCTTGAGCACTTTGCTTTTAAGTGTCCTAGAAGTATAATAATCTGAAAGAAGACATATAAGTTTTTAAACTTCAATGAAGAAAAACCTATACTGACCAATCTGGAAAACATTTTTCAGGTCTCAAATATTGACAGTACTCAAGCATTAACTACTATAAGCTGAATATATATTAATATAATTTATAAAATTTGGTATCAATATACTGCTTTAAAATAGGAAGGTTCCAATACTCCTTTGACTCTCTTAGTACACTAATTAAAACTTGTATCTCAAAAGAAATATGTGTTTTAAAACATAACATATTAGATCATAGACCTAAAACTGCTAAACTAATCTGTAAACATCTAAAATGTATCTAAATTGTCCATAATTATTTTAATATAATAATACTTTAATAAAGAACATCACCTGCATCTCTAGTTACTAAAAGCAACAGAGATACTCAAAAAAAAAATTTGAAAGGTGTTTAAAATTTTACTATAAAAATGTGTTTTGTGTCATATTCAGCTTCAGAAAAGTTGCTAACATCTATTTTGGCATGATAGAGTCTGTAGATAGATTGACAGAAACTTTTATATGTCTAAAAGCAGTAGCAAAAAAATATAAAATAAGAAGTCTAAATAATCCAACAAAGAGAGTGTAATTCAGTTGATTGTAGAAGCTATAAAAAAGATAACAATTCAAGAAAAAACTATAACTAGATAGCCAAGAGATCCTTTGCCTATAATGTAGTGAGATGTTATATTAAATGCCTCCTAGTAGGAATTAGTATAGTAATATAGGCCCATGATATAGCACTAGTTGCATTAGGCTTAAGAGTTATATGAAGACCAAGTGAATTATGTAATTTAAGTCATTTAGATATTGTAAAAAGGATTAAAAAATTATGGATTTGAGTTTCAAAATCAAAGTCAGACTAACTTAGAAAGAATAAGTTTATTCTAATAAAAAGAATATTAAGCAGATTATGTCCAGTTAGGTTGTTGAGTCTGTATATAAAGTTAAAGCCTGAAACAGAACCAGAAAAACCTATGTTTTTATCAAAAACAGAAGAAAAGCTATCTGTAACAGCAATATCAACAATAATAAAATATTTTGCTGAGAATGTAGGGTTAAAAAGAAGGTATTCAGCACATATTCTGAGAATTAGGGATACAATAGTAGTTATGAAAAAAAGATATGATAATAGAACAAATCCATTTGATTGAAAGATGGTTGTTAGAAGCTGTGCAATTATATATAAGGGCAGTTAGTACAGCAGAATTAGAAGCATTACATTTAATGAGTTTTTTTTTTTTTAAAAAAAAAAAAAAAAAAAAAAAAAAAAAAAACGTAATAAAAAAAGATAGTTGAATTCTCATATGCTAAGTTTTATAACAATTCTCTTCAAAGACCCATAATTGTATTTCATTATTGTAAAACATCTCGATGAAAGACAAAATTAACTGTCTAATATAAGAGTATCAGAACAGCCTTTTGTCTCGAATCGACAGAGTATAATTAATTAATTGAGTAATGATATTGTGATTGATTGCATGATTAGTAGTCTTCTAATCAAGTGATTATTAGAGATGGTTATAGTAATGACATAGTGATGTCATTAGAGTTTATTAGAGTAATGATATAACTATGTCATTAGAGTTTATTAGAGTTTACTAGAGTAATGATAAAATTACATAATTTTTGATTACTTTCTAATTTGTAATTGCTAAAACATATTTATAAGGGATAAGATTTTTTCCCAGACAAAGTAATTTCTGTTTTTTCTGCTAACCTGACTTTGTCTGGTTTTTTCATCCTGTCCTTTTCTCACCCTTATGGATGCTAAATAGAAACTGCGGGTAAGTGGTGAGTAAGCTTGATTCCTGTTTTTAGTGCGGATTTGGCCTATCGGATGACAGCCAAATTCATGTTCAGTAGGTGGCCTGTCAGACGACAGTCACAGAAATTAGTTGTTTTCTGTTTACAGTAGGTTCAAATTTGAACTGTCAGATGACAGTCAAATCAAATGTAAGTGACTCTATCGGGGCAGTAGTCATGGAGAAATGCACATTCAGATTAACATTGTGCATGGTGACATATTTATTTGCACTTATGTGTGCTTTTATTGATATTTTTACTTGCGCTTTTGCGCTTATTTGCACTAAGGTACACGTTAACGATACTCTTAAGTTCTGCGTTGATCTAAGGAGGTTTGCACGAAGCAGTAGAGACAGAGTACCCATAATTGTATTTCATTGTTGTAAAACACCTCCTCAATGAGAGACAAAAGTACGTATAGTACTGTACGCGGCACATCACTAATTGGGTCAATAATTTTTGTGCCTAAAAAACTTACTTTTACTATCGTTTGTTATAGCATCTTAGATTTTACAGATGTATGCGCTCATTTATGTTTTTTAAAAAATATTGAATGATGAATAAGTCACGCGGACCAATCAATTCCACGATTTTGCGTACTGAGACATTTGTTCCTGGTACCTACCTTTGGGGTGCTACACAAAGTCACAATGACAGATTACCCAATCATATGCTGAGAATGCATATCGAAAATGTGTCTGAACTACGAATCAGTTTTCAAGATTAGATGTAACGTAACACGATCAGGAAGATTCAAACAAACGTTCGTTCTTCCAAAAATTGCTCATAGCACAAAAATCAGCATAATAAACCACCTTTTGTACTCTAATAAAAAGTTTTCGTTGAGCAAATTTACTTAAAATTATTCCTATCTAGATCCTAACTTTGACCCTAACCCTAACCTTAACGAATTAAGAATTTAGTCTTCGCCGCCAACCTTGTACACATTTACGATATGCGCTGAGAATTGTACTCACATATTGTTGTGCGGCAAATCGGCGAGTCTGTCGCTAATTCCTTCCAATTCTCGTGTAACCTACGGTGGCTAAGTCGAAATAGGCGCGTTAGATTTGGCAGGGTGGTTTATCCGTAGGTAAGTATTACTTTTCTTCTCTTTCTAAGTCTTTTCTTCAACCTATTCTTCTATTAACCTCTGCTTCCTCTTATCTTCTTTCTTCTTCCTTAACCTGGTGCTACGATACGTCGAATCGGAGTTGGAGTCCTTCTCTTCGTTTAACGGCTTGGTCACGTGATTTACGGCGAACGATCTAAAGGCGGTTTAGTGATTTACTAATGGGCGAACGATAGTTGATTACGGTGTTTTTAACGATAGTTTTAGTTTGGGTGGGATTATGGTTTCACTTGTAA
>CAJVQA010004536.1:0-17429 GCA_910591915.1 Cetraspora pellucida
TTGGAATTAATTTTTTCTCACAAGAAGAGAAATTTGCTATTTTGCATTTAACTATATAACAAATATAGCAAAGATGTGTGGTATAAATATTAAAATCTTTTTATATTGTATATCGATATGATAATGTCGCATCTGAGTAGCGATTTATCTAAAGTAGCCACTTTATATATCTAAAGTGGCACCCTTGCTAAAATTAAAATCTAATGCATGCATGAAGATCTAATTTCAGAGGCTTAATTTTAGCCAGGCGCTACTTCAAATAAGTTGCTACTTCAGATGCGACAATAACACCATATATTAAGTGCTTGGCTGTAATTTATTTCTGGTATAGTACAAGATTGTCACTATAACTAGTGAAAAAAAATTAAGTTAAATAAATTTTTAATACTAAAATTGTCAGTATGTCGATATAGTTAATATTTCTTATTGTTGTCGATATAACTAGCAAAATTTTAAAATAGTAGTTTTTTTTTTAAAAAAAGTGTCAATATAGCAAATTGTCAGTTAAACCAGCTGTCAGTATAACTAGAGTGATGTGTATATTAAACTTTATGAAAACCTTTCTGGAGTACTATACATACATAGTTGAACATTGAAATAGAGTTGAAAAAGGGTCTCAGCTTTGTGATAATGGTTTAAAGAGTACTCTGTAATTATAAAAAAAGTAATCAATAAAAATCAAAATTTTTTATTAAATAAACAAGTTAAATATATTAGTTCTATACAACTATAAAATCTACAAGGAATATTCACAAGAATTAAGAATTTATAAAAATTAAAAAATTGGTTTACCTAGCATCTTTATTTTTTTTCAAGAAAAATTTTGTAAAAGTAGATGGTTTGTTTACTCTTTTTTAAAGATTGATATATAAAATTACCAAAATAATTAGTAGTATTTATTTTTTAAATAAAATTATTGACAACATAAATCAGAAATAATACAGTACTACAAATATAACTATACACATGTTTCAAGCTACTAAAATCTGTTAAACACTATCTTCAAACTAACTAGTATCTTATACCAATCTTCTATAATAAAATTGAAACATTTTTTTTCTTTTTAGTTTTTTGTTAAATAATTCAAGTAAATAGGAAAATAGTAGAATAATTTTTATTTAGTATAGTTTATAATTTTTAAAAATCTAATACAGACTCATAATTGTAATTGTCTAATATCTGTAAATTACAAGTTTTATATCTGATATAGGTTTAAAATCATGATTATCTGATTTTTTGTAAATTGTAAGTTTTATATTTTTTTTTGTTTATCATTTTTTTCTTTTTTATTTCTTGCTTTGTATCTTTTACTGTTTATCTCTATATCTCTGTTTTTTTTTATATATAAAATCTTTTTTTGTTTTTTTGTTTTTTTATAAGAAGATATTATTAAATTGATAATATCCTATTATAGAACAATAGTCAAATAAGCAGTCTATCTCTGTTTGAAATAATGTAATATGTTATACTTAAATATCAATAAGGTAGTTAGGTAATATTTAAACTTAAATATTAGAAAAATTCTCTGTAATTTTTTTTTTTTAAATATTAAGATAAACACTTGTAACCCAAAATTTTATTGATAATACATTCAGTTAATAGTTGTATAACAATTACAATTGACAATCATATAAAGAGTATACACTAGTTACTTATATAACTTTAGTTATTGTCTAATTTAAATAGTCTATCTGAAAGTTCTATACTAGTTGTCATACCTAAAATCTGTTTGTAAGTTTTCTATTTAAATATTCTAGTTTTTGTATTAACTTATCTACTTATAACTACCAAAATGTCTTGGTTGATATCAATACAAATATGTTATAATTATTAAGTCTTTAAAGCAGTTTATTTATATAAGAACCTTTAATCTTGTACTAAACCTTCTAGAATATTCTATATTCTATTCTTATAGCTAACTTGATAATGCTATAGCTAAGACCAACACTTGTAGTCAAGGTGTATTATTAAACTACTATACTTTTATAGAGTTTACTTTAACTCTAGTATTTATTTTACAATATATCCTTACTATTCAAATATTTAAATCAAGTTTAATTAAGCTTTCAGTTCAGATAGTTTGAAAAAATAAGTAAATTATATTTTTGGTTTATATGTTCTCTAATATATAATCTTTTTCTTTGAAACAAATTCTGATGGTCTAGCTAGTTGCAATAACCTTTTTTCAAAAACTGATTTGTTTTTATTTGGCTTTATAAATTTTAGACTATTTTATAAGCTAGTCTTTATAGTACTATTATCAAAAGTTTAAATTATTTTTTTATTCAAATCTTTTAAATAAGTTTTCATTTTTCTGGTTCTTGTAATTTATATGGTTATAGAACTTATCATAGATTCATACTACCTAGTACCAATTTGTGTTCCTTTATACAAAGTTGTACAAATATCATATAATCTTTTAGTCATACTGATATAACACAAATAATAGGTATCTGATCTTAATTAATTCTAAAAGACAGTTAACTATAACTTAAAAAAAATTACAAATTTTTACTACTACTGAAATTTGAACTCTAAATCTGTTATTTGGAAGTTAATAATTTGATTATTTTACTAGATTATCATATTTCTTCTTTGTAATTTGTATAGTTTCAAGAATTCTAATAAAGTACTAGTATAACTGTTTAAATTAAAAAAAAAAGATATATTCTTAACAAAAATTAATATAATATTATTAGTAAACAACAACAAAACAGATACAAATAAGTTTTAACAATAATAGAACAGAAATAGCAAGTAATAACAACAATTAATATATAATAAATAGCAATAATTATTTTAATAATACTATATAAGAAAATAATAATTATATATGCATTAAACTAACACAATACAATAGACTAATAGGAATATAATAATTACTATAATAAGAAGATATTGTTTAGTTTAAACACAGCCTTACTAGCAAATAGTGATCAAATAAAAATAAAGACTTTTATATAATATTAAATTACTAATACAATAAAAAAATAATTATTAACATTTTATAATCTATAATCAAATAGTTTAAAAAAATATAATACATAAACATAGTAATATAGTAAAATAGTTATGTTGTCAATCTTTAAGTAGCATGTCTAAAGTTCAAATCCCAGTATTAGTAAAAATTTAAAATTTTTTTTGTGTTATAGTTAACTATTTTTTGCTATTACTTAGAATCAAATATCTGTTACTTATATTATATTAGTATAACTAAAAGATTAAATTGCATTTATGCAATAGTTGTATCTTGTATAAAGAAACACAAACTAGTACTGAATATTGTAAGTTTATAATAAGTCTTTATGATTATTTAAATCACAGAAAACAGAAAAACAAAAGTCTATTTGAAAAACTCAAGTAAAAAGATAGCCTAAACTTTTAACAATACTACTATAAAAATTAAATTTATAAAACAGAGTTAACATTATAAAGCTAAATAAAGATATAGTCTTTATAAAAGAATTGTTATAACTAGCCAAACTGCTAAGATCTGTTTCAAAAAAAAAATTACATATTAAAAAAAATATAAACTAAAGATATGATTGTATATATCTTTTTAGACTATTTGAACTAAAAGTTTGATAAAACTTAAATTAAATATTAAAGTAATAGAAATATATTATAAAATAAGTATTAAGATTGGAGTAAATTTTACAAAAACATAGCATTTAATAATATATTTTGACTATAAGTGTTAATTTTAATTATAATATTATCAAGTTAGCTATAAGAATAAGATATAGAAGATTCTGAAAGATTTAATACAAGATCAAAGGTTTTTTATATAAGTGAACTGCTTTAAAGACTTAGTAACTATAGTATATTTTTACTAGTATTAACTAAAGTTGTTAATAAGTATAGATAGATAGATAAATACAAGAACTAAAATATTTAAATAAAGAACTTACAAGCAGATTCTAGATATAGCAGCTAGAATTGTTAATAGAGTAGCTTGTTTCAGTCATTTTGAAATAAAATTCAATTTAAGTTAAAATGAATTTAAATTTTTATCTTTAAATTTGGAGCAACCTAAAGCAATCTGAAATATAGTTGCAGTTATAAGTATCCTACTCTGTATAACTTGACATAGCAGACAGATAAGTAAAAAATTTTTTTATTTAAAAATATATAGCTAGACATAATTCTTAATGTAACATATAATTATTATTATTATTTATTCCAAATTCTATATAATTATTCATACTTGCTACTAATTTCACCATCAGACTGTCTAACAATTGATACTATTTTTTTATTATCAAATTTTTTAATATTTTTATTAATCAAGTTTTTTTTTTGCAAACTTAATTTTTATGATTCTCTAGACATTTTCTAACAGATTTAGATTTAAAGACATTGAAGACTATGAAAGCATCTTAATACTATTTTCTTTTTTTAATTTTTGTAATTTTTAAATAGTGTTTCAGATTATTATCTTTTTGAAATATCCATTCTACAAAATCTTTCTTAAAAATTTTATCAATAAAAAACAGAAAGCTCTTCTTATACATAGTAATTATAAAATTTGTATTCAGATTTTGTTTAAAAAGAAACAACTTATCAAATCCAAAAACTAAAAAACAGCTCTATATATGGACTTTCACAGGATGCTTTACAAACTGAAAGACACTATGTTTGCCAGAAAACTGCTACACTTTTTTTTGTTAATGCTTCAGATAAAATATATTTTTATCTAAAAAAATTACATTATTCTAGTCATAGTTTCTATTCTTTTTAGCCTATGTCAGTCTTTTTTTAATATGCTTATTAATTAGCAAAGACTTTACAAGTTGTGCAACATATTTGCACCTGATTCATAAAGACAATAGTGAATTGTAGACTTATTAATTTCTATATAATGCTTCTTTATGTTTTTACAGATTTGCATAACAGTTATGTTGTCTTTTTTTTTGCAAGTTCAATTATTTTTTGATTTTGCTTTTTAGTAGTAATTTTCTTGCAATTAGACTTTGGTTGATCATTCAAGTCTTTAGTTACAAACCATCTATTAACTCAATATTGTATTGTTTTTTTATTACAGCTGACCTTCTTTGTAATTGCAGCAAATTCAAGTTTTAGATCCTTATAATAATATATAAAAAAATAATCTTAAATTACTTATAAATAAGAAGAGACATTATTTGAATATCTAAAATTTAGCAATTATCCAATTTCTGATTTAGATTATCAATGAATCTATAAAAAGTAAGTGTGATCAGTATTTATATTGTATTATATATTCAGAAAATTTTATAGCATTATACTTGATTACTGAAAATTAGCTAGATGAGGATACTTATAACTGCAACTGTAGCTATGAAACAAATTAGAATAAAATATTAAAGGAAGTTTAATTTACTGAAGTGGGTTAAGAATTAAATTAACCTAACCCAACCTATTAACAACTTTAATAGCAACTAGTGTAAAACCTTCAAATAGATTTTTAAATTAAACAATAACTAAAGTTGTACAAGTAACTAGTTATATACTCTTTTTATAATTGTCTTTTGTGATTATAATACAACTATTAGTTGAATGTACTATCAATAAAATTTTAAATCACAAGTACTTATTTTAATATTAAAAAAATAATAATAATAAATATAATACATTTAGTCAGTACATAAAATATAATATAAAAAAAAACTCTTTCTACAAATTCATTATACAAAAGTTAACTAAAAAATTTATTTGTCAAAATGCTTATAACTATTTATTTTACTAAGACAATCTGTTTTGAGCTTCTAAGTAAACTTATTCAGCTTACAATTTTATATATAATCTGCAAATATTAAGCTTTTATACTTCAAACTTATTGAGAAAACTGTACTGACTGCCTTTGGCCTTCAGTTAATAATTTTTAATTATTTTATAGTTTTTACTGTTTTAACCTGTTTTATATTCTTAAATAAAGTTGTAGTATATATTTACCTAGTCAAAACAAGCTTTAAATGAGATTTTTGACCCAATATTAACCAAACTACAACTAAATTCAACATTTACACTTTTGCAAAACTTTTTTTTTATTTTTTGTTTCTACTCTGCTCTCTTTTTCTCTTACATAGTTTTCATATAACTATATAATCATTTCACAATTCATATCTTATTAATTTACACCAATATTTTATAACCAAACTATTAATAGAAACCTATTCACACAATTAATTACTTCCATATTTAGCTCTTATTAATATTATACAGTAATTTGTACTGCAAATCCTACTTGTATTCAGTACTTGAGTTACATTAGTGATCCTATCCACCTTTATTATACTTTTGTGTTATTTTAGTGACATCTTTAAACTACAACTCTTGTATCTATTTACAACTCTTGTAAATTTAATTATTTATAACTATATTCTCTATTTAGAAAATATATTCAAGTTTACAACTTTTATTTAGCTTGTTATCTTTCAACAATGTCTATCTTAAGTCAACAAGAACCAGACACAGCAGACCTTGATTATTTTTACTAAAACTTTTCCAACAGTTTTGGAATTACTTTCTATGAAGAGGATAATAACAATAAAGCTTGTCCAATTCTTTTCAAAGTTCAACCTACTATTTGCTTAACAAAAAATCTTAGATCAAATAAAATTACTCATTTCTTTAAAGCTCCTATCTCTACCTATATAATTACTTGTCTCTGTGACAAATACTATACCAAATTCATTTCAACCTCAAATACTAATTACACTCAAGCTACTGAATTTACAACTGCTCATATCAATAACAATTCAAAAAAAATTAACAAAACAACTCAAGAATTTATGACTAACCTTTCTTCTTCTATCAACAGTGTCCCTCCATATTTTACATCTGACATATGTTATCATATTTGCCTTAAATACTCTTTTCCAATTAGTTGTATCAAAAGAAATGAGCATCATTATCCTACTGAAAAATATATTTTTAAAAATAATGAAATCTATCATCTTATTTGTATAACTGTCTCATCTTAACATAAAGCTAGTTCATCCAAAATCAAGAAAAACCATACACAAACCTTCCAAAACATCTTATATAAATTCTCTCAAACTACCAATCCTCTTACTGCTTTTTCTTACCAAACTTTAACTTTATCTAATCTTATCAATTCTTTCTTTTTTACAACTACTAATACTAATTTTAATTCTAACCAACCTCCTACTACTAATACTTTTGATATTTCTAATATAAATCCCAATAAGACCAGTAACACTAACCAATCTAAAAACATTTCTAACAAACCTCCTTCTCAATCATATTCTAGTGTCTTCAAATTAAAATCTAACCCTATATATAACTGAATTGCAAATTTTCCTATTACTAAAGAAATGCAACTCAATAAAAAGTTGCAAACCTCATTCTCTCTTTAACTTTTCATCTTCCTTAAAAAATTTCTTTATATTTTCTATTCTGGCAAAAAAATTAAGTCAGCTACTGCTACACAACTAGCATTCAAAGCATTATTTTATTATATCATCCATATCATAGCTAAACAACATCCTAAATTTTTAACTGAACTTATCTACAACAGCAATCCCAATATTGACAAGAGCACTACTATCCTTTTTGATTTTCTTGAATCTACCTTAAAAAACCTTATTTTTAAATTTACAAATATTTTTTTTACTAAACTTAATTACCTTAAAATTTTTACTTCACCAGTTACTATTCCTTCATATATAGCTCATAATCATCTTTAACTCTGTCTTAATCTTACATACTTATATCTTTTCTTATCCAATAACTACTAATCAATTGATTACCAAAAAGTTGCTAAGGACTTATAGTTTAGACCCAAAAGATTTAAAATTAAAACATTTATTTAAATTACAGATCTAAAACAAAAATATCTTACAATTCAATCTGATGACAGATTTAATATTAAACTTTTTTTTAATATTTCTAAAACTTTCTTTCTTGAATGATTTTGTATTTCTTCACTAAAAAACTCTCTTGACCACTTCAATTCCTAGTTTGAGACTTACTATCCTTCTTATAGTAAACAATTCTCTTTCAATATTGATAAAGAAAAAGTTTACACCTCTCTAAGAATTCAATTTCATCAACATTTTATCCTTTAACTCTCCAAGCATTTTTCTGAAATCTATATCTTTAAAAAATCTAACTTATTCCATGAGTAACATAAAGAAGCATCTTGTATTGCTAACTTTCATTGTCTTACTGCAATAACAAAGAATGTTAATACTTTGATGATAAAAAATTTCATAATAGTGCCAAACTTTTTAATACCATCCTAACCAAATCTTGCTCATTGTTCTCATCTCAGGATAATGAAACATAGATTTATTCAACTCTTAATGCTATACTATTTTACAAAAACAAAGAACATGCTGTTTTACTTGATCAACCTATCCCTACCAAAACTTTGGACAAACTAGCTAATCAAGCTGAAAACTTTGTTTGTGAACAAAACAAAGTTAAACCAAATTTCAAATATTATAATTATTACTTTTACTACTACTTCTTACTTTACTACCAAACTGTTGCTGAGAACTATAATATACAGTCTCTGTCCAAAAAAGAGGCTATTAATCTCTTAACAAAAAACATTATTGATACCAAATTTCTTGCTCAAATTATTACATACTTTGATGTTAAAAAAACTAAAAACTAACCTATTTACAAATTGTTAAATATTTTAATGATATTGCTTATCCAGCAGCTGAAAAATTTTTATTGAAAAAATTCAATCTTGACTTTCAACCAGTTTCTATTTTTGACTTCCTCTTTTTACAGTTTTTTTTTTAAGTTCTTTATCATCTACAACCAACATTAAAGCAGCCACTATCTTATTAAAAGATACAACTATTGTAGTTAATAAGAAGAATGAAACAAATAGACAGATAGATAAGTTTATTTGTATAAAAAACTAGAATAATGACAGTTAAACCCAACATACAAGGCAGACTATGATACCTTGCACAGCTGTAAAAGTCAAGTATATAGTAATCAACTCTGTAGAAAACAATTTTGAAAGATTATTTATAATATTTTTAATTTTTTATGATCTTCATATATGCTTTAACAAATTCCTTTTTTATTATAATCTACTACTCCTATCCCATGGTCAAATCATTCAAACTTTAATTTAACATATTAATAAATATAATAATAACAAAACAGTATTCTGTATTACATTTTCTGTTAACTCATTTTATAATGAAACTCACATATATCTTTCTAATAACACTCTTTTATCAAATCATATTGTAATTACTTTATATCTTTTACCTATATTCTATAATCTTTCTCTTAAATCTAATTCCTTTAATGCTACTTCTATCTTATCTGATTTATTTTTTGACAACTATTCTTTAACTTCTAATTGTAACTCTTCTTTACTTTTACCAAATCCAACTCTTTATTATCTAAACCTAACTATTGCTATATACAATGTTAAAGGCTTTAATGATTCTACTAAAAGAAAAGCATGACAGAATTATTGTCTTAATTATAATATATCTATTGCAAGCATTACAGAAACAAAAATTTCTAACAAATCTAATCTCTTTTTTTGCAATAATAATTTTTTTACTTACTACTAGTCTAACTCCTTTATCTCTATAGAAGGCACTGCTATTATAATTTGCAATTATCTCAAACCTCATGTTCACAATATTCATATTCATTCTGAAAGTGCTATAGCACTTGCTATTTTTTTTCAAAGTAATATCAAACTTCATATTATTTCAGTATATCTGTCATCAACTGATACTTCTATTTGCAACCAAACTTAAAATAAAGTAATTAACTGAATTTAACAAGCTTCTCAACTTCATATCTATTCTATTATACTTAGTAACTTTAATACACAAAATAACACTCATAGCTCCTCTTCTAAATATAAACTTATTAACTTTCTTAATAATTCTAATATATATAATATTGGAGTTCACTTTAACAACAAACACTCTATTTGGTCTAACAACATTAGCAATAGTCATATCGACTACATCTGGACTGACCAATTCAATATACAATTTCTTCTTTCCTATAGTCTTAATAATAGTCAAACTTCTACCTCTAATGACCATCTAATTCTCTCCTTTACTTGGACATTTTTATATGCTTATAGTAAACTCTTATGTAAGCATACTGGCATTAACTGCTGTATTTTTAACTACAAAGCTATATTTACAAAGAACTGGAAATTCTTTGCAAATATCTTATCTTAACAAATCCTATTACACAAAACTTCTACCAATAATAAAACTCATGAGAGTATTGAAACTACTTGGCACAAAATTCAATGCTTTATTATTTATACTACTACTTATACTATTCCTAATAATGTTTTTTATAAACACAGCTACAATTATCAATACTTATCTTACAGTACTCTATTACATCTATTTCTTAAAAAACTTGATCATATTATTAAACTTGTTAAAAAACTTACTCAACATTTCAATACCTCCTGCATTAATCAAAACATCTTCCAAATTATCAAACAGTTACAATGTAACCTTTAATTACTTATTTCAACTAACTTAACTTTATTCAAACTTGGCTTCAGCATGCTCACTCAATCTGAAAACAACTATTTCATGCCTGCTATCTAAAAAACTTTTTCCTACTTTGACAATAAATCAACCAAACTACTAATAAAAAATGTGTTAATCTTACAACACATCCTATTTAGGCTATTAACAGTATTCTTAATCATTACTACAAAATCTGTATATTTCACTAATATAAAACTTTCTTCAAAGCTTATTACTAACCTACTAATTATTAAATAATATATTCGATCTTACTTTCAAGACTGAACTGTACATAGATCTATAAATTAAACTCTCTTTAATAATTTTTGACAACAGCATTATCTCTCTCTCCCTCACATCAATTCAACCTGATATCATTCTCTCAATTCCTTTATTACTAATGATGAATTTCTTAGAATTCTTTCTCAACTACCTAATAACAAAACCTGTAGTTCTACAGGCATCAGTTATGAAATGTTTAAATATATTAGCCCACAATGCACTTCTGCTATTATTGCCCTTTTTAATCATTGCCTTCTTAAAAACAGAATTCCTAAGCAATAAAAACATAGTCACATTTATCCTATTCCTAAATAGAATACTTTTAATGATGACCTTAACCTTACTTGATCTATTAGTCTTGTTGAACATATTTGCAAGCTTTATACCAAAATTCTTACAAATTGACTTAGCTCTATATTTTCAACTTATTTTATTCTCTTACTTTTTAATTATATTGCCTTTCCTAATAACAGTACCTTAATTCCTATTCATATTCTTAACAATCTTATTGAAGATGCTTTTTGTAATCATAAGGACATTTGGTTACTTTCATAAAATATAAGTAAAGTTTATAATTCTGTCAACTTTACTTTCTTTAAACATGCACTCTCTTGTCTTTTACTTCCTTTATCTACTATTAACATTCTTTCTAACCTTCTTACTAATCATCATAATCAAATTATAACTAATCTTAGTTTAACTTTATCCTACTCAATTTATAATAGTATTGATTAAAGTAAAACTATTATCTTATTGTTATGGCATATTTACTATGATCTACTTATCTCCTATATATACTTAAACACTTCTGGTTACAAATTACAATCATTTTGAACTACTGATCTTAAACTTCAAACATTCAAATCATTACAAAAACAATGCTCTGTCTTGGCTTATATGTATAATACTCTTTGGATTGCTTTATCACAATATGAACTATTATATATATTATCTATAGCTGAATCTTTTTATGCTATTGCCAGTATCCAAGTTAATCTCTCAAAATCCATTCTGATTACCAATAATCCTCTATCTCACTATACACTTATCTCTTATAATAACCATCTTTTTCCTCTTTATTCTTCTAAAATACCTTTTAAATTTTTAGGTTGTTGGTTTACTTTGGATAACAAATAATCTAAACAAACAAAACTACTTATTTCTGAATCCTCTTAACTAATCCAAATTGCTAAAACCAAATATATTACTGACTTATATGCTCATTATATTATTAACACAGTGATTATCCCTACTCTTGAATACTGATTTCAAAATATTGTAATTAATCAATTAACTTACAACAAAATTTTTACTCAGCACATTGGCCTTGTTAAACTTAAAGCTAAACTTTGTCATACAATATCTTCTAGTATTATTCTACATCTACAAATTTATAACATTAAACACATTTGGGACATTCAACTGCAATACCATATTCCTAATCTTCTCAAATAACTTAATAATCCTAATCTATTAGGCACATTTACTTATATTCAAATCCAACAATTAAAAAACAATCTTTGGTCTTCAACTAGCATTTTTTCTTATTCCAACTCAATTATTGATGGTTCTAACTGTTTAACTACAAACTTTAAAATTATATAACTTATTAAACATATTGGCTAGACACTCTCAATTAATCTAACTTATAACATTCCTTATATTTTACAGAATAAACCTATTTTTTTTGAATTTTTTTTTTCCTCTTATCCTAAATATCCTGTTTTCAAAAAACAACTAAGACATTACAAACTTCTCTTTCTTGACCAACTTATCACTTATGATAATTTATATTTATTATATTGATAACATATTTCTCCTAAACTAAACAAATTCCCTAAAGGTGTTATATCTCAATGGTTTACTACTCTTGAAAACATTACTACAAGTTATTTCTATTAATATACATTATATAATCATTTTAATCTACTTCAATCAAACTACTTTTCTTATACTACTAATTACTTTAACTCTAATATCAAATCTTGGTTACTTACTGTTCTCAACAATCAAATCATTGTTGGCAAAACCAAAAGATATAACAGTTCTATAGGTCTTACTCTTATTACTTACTAGCACTGTTCATTTTAGTCTTAGTTTTTTAACCTTTATCTTACCTTTTTTTATACTACTACTATATGTCCTGAATGCCATCTTAATTCTAATACAATCACTAACAAGTGCACTATCTTTATTCCTACAAATTTGGCTACTAAATTACTTTGTTATATTCATTCTAACAAAAGTCTTAATATACATGCCAACTTTCTTGATATTGCATATTCTGTAGCTATTCAACATTCTCTACATATTCTATCATCTCCTTTATTAACAATCAATTTACAACAATTACTTTACATCTTTCAGTCAGGACAACTTACTAACAGCTTACAGTCTATTACTAATTCTAACTATAACCTAACTACTATCTTATTTTATACTAATGGTTCTGTTATTGAGCTTGGTACCTCTCAATGCTCTATGGACATAGACTGGTTTAAGTTAATAACTCTGCAACTACTTATTTATTTCAGACACAAGTTAAACTTTGGCTATATTCTTTTAAAGCTAAAATCCTTGCTATTCTTTTACCAATTATTACTGCTTCTAGAAACTGTTATGTTCATATTTTTACTAACTTACAATCTGTAATCTTCAAATATCATAGTATTTGTTTATCAGTTTCTAAAATCTTTCATACTCATACTTTATACTTCTCTATTTGGCAAACTCTTATTAAGTTTATTAATTCATACAATATTCAACTCACTTTTTACAAAGTTACTGTACACCAAGATGATTTATTTAACAATTTTGCAGACCAGCTTGCTCATAGTCATCAAATACTACCCTTTTTAAATTTCTTAAGTAACAATCTTTACAACTCTGCATATATTCTATTTATTGATCAATATCCTATTGAGATTCTTATTTAATGCTCTATTCATATTATTTGCCAAGCTCATATTATAATATTTTGAACATCCCAATATTGTTTTCAACAATGGTTTATCATTATATCCAATATTAACTAAGAAGCCACTTGGCTTTATATTAACAATAATCAAAAAGTTACCAACTTTGCTTATAGCTTTCACTTCTCTACTTTAAAAACCTTTCATATTAAAATTCTTTTAGATGAACTATCTGTTTCTCATATTCTTTACAAATACAATTCTTCTTACTCTTCTCTCTGCCATCAATGCAATTAAACTAGTTTTTCATTACACTGAACTCTTTGTTCTTCCATCCAAACAATTTATCACTTAATCTCTTATTCTCTTAACTGCATCTTAAATGCCACTGCTCTTAATATGTTCACTAATTCTGTTTCTAATTTATATTAAGAAATTCTTATACTTAACAGTTTTAAACTACACAACTTTTCTTATATACTATCTCTTATTTCTACTTTATCTGGCTTAGTCTCTATTGACCTTATTTCTACTATCCATAATACTTCTATTCTTTATTATACAGCTACTTCTCTTTTTATTAAATTTTTTCTTCATTTAAACTAACAAATATATAAACAAATATGGATCTTATATTGTATTTCACATTTAGCACAATTTTTAATTACATCTTCTACAAACTCAACCTATAATTCTCTTTCTAATCTACCATTACCTCCTATTTTAATACCACAAATTATTACTAAAATTGATCTTTGGACTATCCAATAGATTAAATATCATACTTCTCTCTTATATATTATTACTAACATCCAAATCTAGATGAGTCTTGGCCACTCTTGTAGGTTTAGATCACATATTATATGTTTGAGACTTTATTCTTTATATGTATTTTAAAAGCAAGCTTTTCTTTGTAAAAACTTCAATTGAATTTCAATAAAGTTAAAAGCATAATCTCATTATTAATATTTAAAAATATATATATATATAATATAGAATAATTTTATAAAATAATAAACTCAAGAAATTAGTAATAAAATAAAAAAAAATAGATTAGATATTTGATAAAATTTTATAAAACTATAATAAAAATAATAACTAAATTATAAAACAAGAATGAAATTTATAAATTTATTAAATAAAAATACAAATTAAACCTACAAACTATTTTTATATTTAGTAATTAAAACTAAGTTTAAACATAAAAATGTTATATTTTTTTTATTTTATTAAAGTAAAAAAGTTAATATTATAAGGAGGTGTGGTGACCTAGTGAAGTGGATAGGTTGTTAATCTCCAAGTGACAGGTTTAGAGTTCAAATCCCAGTAACAGTAAAAATTTGTAATTCTTTCTGTATTATGGCTAATTGTCTTCTGTAATTGATTGGAATAGGATACCTGTAACTCATGTCATACTAGCATGACTAAAAGGTCTAGGCACTCATACAATATTGTACAAGAGAACACAAACTAGTACCAGGCAGTATGAACCCAAGATAAGTCCTTAGGCCATGTAAATCACAGAAACCAGATAGAAAGATGGAAGCTTACTTGGAAGACCTAAGTAGAGAGATAACCCAAACCTTTGATGGTGCTACTGTAAAGACTAGACTTATGAAACAGAGCTAGAACTTGTGAAACCAGGCAAATGTGCTGGTCTTTAAGAAGAGACTGGATGAACCAACCAGGCCATCAGAATTTCTGGGTTTCAGAAAAAAAAGCACATGCTGGCAAACATGTGAACCAGAAGTATATAGTTTCAACCTACCTTTCTGAGCTATCTGAAATGGCAACTTGGTGGAACTTGAATTAAATACCAAAGTAGTAAGGATATGTTGTGAAGTTAGTATTAAGGTTGGGATGAACTCTACAAGGGCATAGTGGTTTAATGGTATACTCTAACTGTCAGTGTTGGTCTTAGCTATAGTGATACCAGGTTAGCTGTAAGAATGGAATACAGAAGATTCTGGAAGATTTAGTACAAGGTCAAAAGTTCTCTATGTGAGTGAACTGCTTTAAAGACTTAGTAGCTATAATATATTTTCACTAATATCAGCCAAGGTTATTAATAGACAGAGGTAGATGAGTAGATATGGAAACAGAGTAGTTAAATAGGGAACCTATAAGCAGGTTCCAGGTATGGCAACCAGTGTAAAACCTTTGGGTGAATTACTTAAATTAGACAATGACTAAAGTTGTATGAGTGGCTAGTTGTACACTCTTTCTATAGTTATTCTCTGTAGTTGTAAAGCATCCATTAGCCAAATATACTACTAATCAAATTCTGAGTCACAAGTACTCACCTTAATATTTAAAAAAAAATAAAAAAGTTAATATTATAATATTAAGAAGCTTATAAAAAATTCTTTTAAAAAGTTTTTAAAAAATAAAAAATAATTAATAAAATAATAATTACTAATAAGAATATTGATTCTAGTTTAGTGATTAGGTTATTATTTTTTAAATAACAGTTTAAAGTTCAAATCTTATCTATAATAAAATTTGAAAATTATATTTGCATTATGATAATTGTCTTTTGTCAATTAGTTGGTCTTATATAGCTGTAGCTCAGATACATCAAGTTAGGTCTTATTTAACATTAAGAGCTCAAAGCATTTATGTAAAGTTGAATATTATATATATATAAAGAAATGTTAATAACTAGTGTTGCATAAGACTTTGTACAAATGCACAATAAAACTATTAGGCATAAAAGACTAAAAAACTAAAATAACAGAAACCTACTTAGAAATCTCTAAATAATGAGATAATATAGACTTTTAATAGTACTATCAGACTATATTAAGTCTATAAAACACCTTTATAGAAATAGGTTAATAAATTAAATACCAAATATGTATAAGAGAAAGCATATAACTAACCAAACTATCAGACTTATCAAAGTAAAAAAAATACAGAAGTATACTATACTAGGTTATTTGAATTGATAGTTTGGCCAAAGTTTGCTAGTTTTAAGTTGTAATTAGTAAAAAATAATAGAAAAAATATTAGAAAAATGGGTACTAAGTTCTAATAAACTTTTTAAAAATAAAAATAATGTAATATAGTAATTAAACAAGTAATTCATATAATTGCAAGTATTAGATAACTATAGCATGTTGCATAAAACTAGGTCAGCTATATGTGGAATATGACAGACTCTAGTAAGTTTTTTGTCAAAAATAAAATAGTCCTAAGAGTGCTAATAAGCATTAAAAACTTAAATGAATAGCATTCTAAAGATGTTTTCATAATATAATATAGATTGTATATACAAAAAGTTTAAATAAACAAGACTCCTAGCTGACTTGCAAGTATAGCATCTAGTTTGAAATAATTAAATATATAAAATATAAATAGATAATAAATTTTTTTTGCAATTTTTTGTTGTCTTCTTAAAATATTTCTATATTTCTAAAATCTAATTAGAACTTATATAATAATCAGTATTAGTAGCAATAGATGAATAAAACAATAGAACAATAGAATAGAGCAATAGAATTTAGAATAGAATATAAATTTCATCAATAGAACAAAAAATTGCCAACAAGTTTATAATTAGATATTAATATAGCAATAAATAAATAGAACAATAACAGAGGATGTGGGTCCCATAGCTTAATTGTTAAGCTCCTATACCCCCACAGTCAAGGTCAACAGTTCAAGTCTGGCTGAAGGCAAAATCAAAAAGATTTTAGCCTCTGTAACCTATAAGGAGCCAGTAATTGAACACGAA
>CAJVQA010004537.1:0-17428 GCA_910591915.1 Cetraspora pellucida
AACCACAATACCGATAAGTGATTAATAAAAGTCAAAAGACCAAAGAGGTCACCTTAATACCAAAAAAAAAAAATAAAAATTTAAACTTATACTAACTACTACAACTAGCATTATGCTTATTATAAAAAAAATATAAAATATCAAAAACAAATAGAATATTTAGTTACAACATCATATTATCAACTTTCTAATTTAACTAAATAATACAGATTTATGTGAAACTAGTATATATATCTGATTACAACAATTACAAGATAACCTGTGGTTAACTACTAATATTTTACAATATCTATATTTATTAATAGATAGTTTAAATAAAAATACAACACATTAAATAATACTATTACTACAATATTTACAATTTACTATCTTTTTATATACAATATTAACACAACATTACAATACTATATACAATAATTAAAAACATACTTAAATTATATAAAAACTATAACAACTTCAAAAAATAACTATAAACTAAATATATTCTTTAGAGGATGTAGCGACCTAGTGAAGTGGTCAGATTGTCAACCCTCTAAGTGGTAGGTTGGGTGTTCAAATCCCATCAACAGTGAAAATTTGAATAATCACCTATGTAATATTTGTATTACAGCAAGTGTTACTAATAATTGGATTAGGATATCTGTAATGGCAGTCATACCAGCATGACTGGCAGGTCATGGGGCATCTGTGTAAATATGGCATTACATAGAGAAATGCAAACTAACAGATAAGGCAGTACAAACATTAGATAAGTCCTTGTGGCTATATAAATCTGTTGAAATTGAATAACAAGAAGTCCATTTGGAAAGACCTGAGTAAAGAGGTAGCTGGATCTTTGATGGCCCTACTGTAATAGCTAGCCTGGGGAAACAGATATCAAGGTTATAGTACCCAGTCATAGTAGTTGAACAGGCAAGAAACTCTGGGTTGGAAGTCTTGCAAGTACTACCAACTAGGCTACTAGAATGAACCAGAGAAAAAGAATATTAGGCCAACTTGATATACTGATAGACTGTTCATAGTCTTACACAGGCTATCTGGATTGGGAGTTTGGTAAAAAGGCAGGTGAAAAGGCAGAGATATACTAAAGTACCAGGATTATGCTATAAAGTAGATGCTAAGGTGTAAGTGAACTCTACAAGGGCATAGCAGTTTAATGGTCAGCCCTGACTGCAAGTGTTGGTTCTACCATAGTGATACCTAAATCAGCTGTAAAAATGGGTACAGAAGGCTCTGGAGAGTTTACCTCAAGAATAAATTAGTCCTAAGGTTAAGATAATGATCTAAGCATCTGGGTATGACCCAGTGAGTTAATACAGGTTACAGATTTAGAGAGTTTAAAGTGGAACATCCAAGCAGAGGTGTTAGATATGACAATTGGTAGGGAACCTTCGAGTGGACTCCTTAAATAAGTAATATAGAAAAGTTACACATGTAGCCAATTGTACTCTCTCCTGTAGTGGTTCATTAAAACACAATACTGATAAGTAATTAATAAAAGTTAAAAAACCAATGAGGTCACCTTAATACTAAAAAAAAAAATATATATATATATATTCTTTATTTTGAACAACTAACTTCATTTAACAATTCTATATTTTTAGATTAAAAACATATCTTATTAAGACTTGAACAAATTCTAACAAGATATAAACCAAAATAGGTAATAACATTAGAAAATAAGTCTTTTACAAACTAACTCCTTATTTTTTACAACTAGACATTATAATTTTAAATTAAAACCTTGACTTATTACTGTTAATTACAACTAATAATAGGAAAGATACACAAATATAACAAAACAATAACACTATATTTATTATATACTAAACAATCAAAGCAAATGCATCTAATATAAACCTTTATTCACTTTTATCAATTAATTGTATACTATATATAAGATGCTCAAATAATTCTAATAAAATACAAAACCATAGTATATTTAACATTTCTGCTACTTTTTCTACAAATTTTTAGAAAAAAAATAACAAAACTCTACAAACAGGTCTTGTAAACTTAATAATATTATAAAACCCTACTAGAATTCTTATACTTCTATTTATTATCTTATTACAAGACCTAATATCTCTTATATTTTATACCAATTTGTCTTCTATTAAACTATAACAATTTGTAAACCAAAATATTCAATGTACCAACTTTACTTTTTATATTAATAGATCTGTTACCAAGATTAATACTAATAGATGTTCAATAAATATTGAATGAATATAAATATGTAACAATACTATTATTGAAACTTACTCTTCTTAAATTAAATTTTGCTATTATTATACAAAGCTAAGCTTATAGCTATTTTATCTGCTATATGTACATGTCTTCAGAATAGCAATATCAAAATCTATACTAATTCACAATCTGTAATTTCTAAATTCAATAAAATTATTAACAATATAATATTACAACAAAACAATACTTTTATAATTATTAGTCTATATGGCATATTATTATTAATTTAATTAGATTATATAAATATAATGTTACATTTTACAAAATACTAACTTATAAAAACAATGTATTTAATAATAAAGCAGATAAGCTTGCATTAAACTATAACTCAATAAACTTTCTGAATATATGATATAACAACATCTACAATACTTCATATACTATACAATACAATTAATATACTATTGAACAACCTATCAGATAAGCAATTAAAAACATCTGCAATGCATACATAATAGCTATATAGTCATTTTAAAACTGAATAAACAATATTATTTCTCTATTTTTACTTAAATAACAATACTTAAAGAACTAGCTTATATACAAACTTTATATTAGTAATAGTAAATCTTTTAAAGTTAAACTACAACTTAACATATTATCTACTTTTTTTTATCTGCACAACCTTTACTCAGAAGCAATAACTAGCAATAGCTATATTATATTGCATACATTAGAACATTTATTATACTAATTATTTTGTCCAAACTTTATACTCCTTACTAATCTTATTTAAAAAATAATTACAGAAAGAATTATTCATATAACTGATATTACTAGCATTCAAATTAATAGATTACAAAAAATACTTATACAACACAATAGTTTTTTTTTAGTAATATGATTTTACAACAAACTAATATATATATAATATTACAAAGATATGTGTTTACTAGTCTTATTTTATCAATTAGACCATTTACACAATTACAAACAGAAGCAAAAAATGTTATTATAAAACTTTTACATAAGCTGTTTCAAAAACTTTATAAACAAATATAGAAACCATATTGCACAAAACTAGTACAATAAAAAAAAGATAACAACATCCTACAATATATTAAAAATAAACAAAAAAAATCTATATAAACTAATTATAATAATATATATTATATTAACAAACATTAATTATATAGTACAACTTGCAATTTATGCAGGCTATCAAGCTTTAAACATACTGATCCAAATACTTGTCTACTACTTGGTTATGCTTTATATAAAATTAATATATAGCTTGACCATTAGATATTTTATAAGTATTCTACAAACAATATTTTATGTTATCAAATCTAAATAAATTTTAACTATTCTAGTAAATTTAGGTTGCAGATAAATTAAATAGATAACAGTTAGTTTTTTTTTATAGTCTGAGCTTTACTCTTGTAATAAATTTATAATTGGAATAAATTTTGTAATTTATATTCAGAATAGCCTCTGAAAACATCTTCAACAAATTAATAAAGATATAAGCAATTACTTTAACTTTAAAAAAAAGTAATTATATTTATATAGTAAGATTATATTCAAAATTTGTATTTATAAAGCAATTTATTTTGTTTTAATATATACAATATAATAAAAATTTAAAATATTTAGCTAATTATAATATTAATATGTTTAGATTAATTTTCAACTAATAATATATTTAGATCTTATATTTATACTTATTTTTATTTTGAATTTTTATTTATAATTATTTTTAAATTTGAGTTCTTATTATAAGTTTTTAAAACTTTTAATTTGATTATAAAAAATCAAAATAATACATTAATTAGTTTTGTTTAATAATTATATTTAATAATTTTTAGTTACTCAAAAAATATATAAGTTATATTTATTTTTTTATTTTTTTATTTTTTTTTCTTTAACAGTTTTGTCAAAATTTTTTATATCAGTACATATTTTCAAACAATGTTCTCAATCTTAAGAATTACTGAATCTTGACCTCTCTCAGTTTGTATTTTTAAACTTTTTAGAAATAACTTATTATACAGACCTCTGCTAAAATTAAAAGGTTTTACCAGCTTTATCAAAAATTAGCTATATACTATAAATTCATGTAGTATCTATAAGTGTTAGACTTTTGGTCTTATAATATGTCTTATAATTTTAGTTATTCCAAATTGGCTTTAACTTATGTTTTTTACTATATGGTTTCTTAACTGAAAGTTACTTGCTATTTTTAGAAGTAAGTTTGTTCTTAGATGTTCTGGGCCTCCAGTCTTATTATGTTGCAGTTCTTTATTTTAAAAATACATTTCTATAATTACTATCACTAGGATTTGAACTAGCAGTCTTGCAATTTGTGACTTCAGAGCATAACTACTATGCTATTAACCCTAGAAGTGATATTTATTTAGCTATATTGGTTTTAAAATAAATTGTATTTTATTTAAAAAAAATACTATTAACTGTTTTGATATTTTTATATATTAATCTTTTAAAAAATAAACTAAATTACTTATTTTTATAAAATTTTTTTTTAAAAAAATAAATAATTTGTGATTTTTTATATAATAATTTTTTTAAATTTCAATAATTCTAATTAGAACTTTTATATTATTGTTTTTTAAAATATTCTTTTAGTTTAAATATTAAACAAAAAAATCTATTAAGCAAAAGTTTGTTCTGTTATTCAAACTACTAAAAATATATTTACTCTTTAATATTTTATACTTTTAAATTTATTATAAACAAACTACTTTGCATAAGATCAGAAATATTGTTTTCTTATATCTTGCTATAATGTTTTTATTGTTTGATTTTTTTTTAACATTAAAGTGAATACTTGTGACTCAGAATTTTATTAATAGTATGTTTTAGTTAATAACTATTTGTACAATAACTATAAAGGTAATTATAAAAAGAATATACAACTAACCACTTATACAACTTTAGTTATTGTCTAATTTAAGTAGTTTACTTAAAAGTTTTATACTAGTTACCATATCTAGAACCTGTTTGTAAGTCCTTTATTTTTGGTTAGTTTTTTTGTTATTACTAACTAGCAAAATTTATTTTTATTAAAAATTTTACAAATTAAATATTAAATAACTTTTAAACCAGTAATCTAATTTAGATTATTTTATTACTAAAATACTCATCTTACTAAAATAATTCTAATAACTATAAATTATTAAAATTTAATCAAAAATCTCAAGGTTATTATATATTGTGTTATTTTAATATATTTTATATTAAATAACACAAACATATAACAATTTTAAAATCCTATAATCAGATATTAACAATTTTTTGGTTATTGAATTATCTCAGTAAGATGAGTATTTAAATAGTAAAATAATCAAATTTAATTACTGGCTCAAAAATTAACAAATTCAATCAACCAGCTTGGAACTAATATAACAAAATTCTCTTAAATTCAATTTTAGGTTTTGAAAAATAAGCAAGTTCCTAGTTTGTCTCAATACTTGAGAACGAACATAACCAATCGCTTAGATCGTCATGGATATTTAGATTCTAAAAAGTCTTGTTTATTAAAGATAAATATTTAAATTATACATTTTTAAATATTTTCTCTAATTCTTTGCTATATAAATAAAGCAAGACTCAATTATATATAGTAATTTTGAATATTTTATTTTTAATCAATAAATAAAGCCTGATAAATATTTATGAAGGATAATAACGTTGTTCAGGCATTGTAAATGCATCTGGTTTGTATAATTATTGGCTCATAATAGAATTTAGTAATAAAAAATACACTATCGCATATTTACCCGGCATTTTGCACCCTGTATAACTATTAATTGCTAATAAACTAGTTATTTCCCCTATTAATTATTAAATTTATATCATAATTAAGACCTTAATTAAAACTTATTATAGCATAAGGAAATGAAGGCAAAATTAAAACGATTACTTACCTTTGTTTCCAGTAGTCAGCTTTTTGCAAGTCTACTTCAGTCCCAACTCCATTTTCATAACAATAAGCAAGCTGTGAAATTGCAGCAGCATTTCCCATATCAGCAGATTTTTGGTAATTTGAAAATGCTTTATATTCATCCTTTTCAACACCAATTCCGTATTGATAACAATAGCCAAGATTGTTTATTCCATCAGAGTTTTCCGTTTCAGCAGATTTTTGATACTGAATAAATGCCTTATATTCGTCCTTTTCAACTCCAACGCCATTTTGATAACAATATCCAACCTGAAATATGCTATCAGTATCACCTAACTCTGCAGATTTTTGATAATTAACGAATGCTTGATATTCGTCTTTCTCAACACCAATTCCATTTTGATAGCAATATCCGAGATTATAAATTCCACTAACATGACCCATTTCTGCAGATTTTTGATAATTAATGAATGCCTGGTATTCATCTATTTCAACCCCAACTCCATTTTGATAGCAATATCCGAGATTATATATCCCACTAACATGACCCATCTCGGCACATTTCTGAAAATTAATGAATGCCTGTTGTTCATCTTTTTCAACGCCAACACCATTTTGATAACAATATCCAACCTGGAATATGCTATCAGTATCACCCGTGTCGGCAGATTTTTTATAATTAATGAACGCTTGATTATCATCCTTTTCAGTACCAAATCCGTTTTGAAAACAATAACCAAGATAATAAGTAGCACTAACATGACCCATCTCCGCAGCTTTTTTATAATTAATGAACGCTTTATGTTCATCTATTTCAACACCAATCCCATTTTGATAACAATAGCCAAGAATATATATTGCATCAACATTTTCCATTTCAGCCGATTTTTGATAGTAAATGAAAGCTTTACTTTCATCTTTTTCAACACCAATTCCATAATGATAACAATAACCAAGATTATATGTACCATTAGCATGGCCATTTTCAGTAACTTTTTGATAATTTATATATGCTTTGTATTCATCTTTTTCAACACCAACACCATTTTGATAACAATAACCAAGATAATAAGTCCCTTCTAAATCACCCATCTCGGAAGCTTTTTGAAAATAAATGAATGCATTATGGTCATCTTGTTTAACACCAATTCCATAAAGATAACAATTACCAAGATTATATGTTGCGCTAACATGTCCCATCTCAGCAGATTTTTGATAGTTAATAAAAGCTTGATGTTCGTCCTTTTCAACTCCAAAGCCATTATGATAGCAATATCCTAGATTATATATAGCATCAGGATCACCTAATTCAGCAGAATGTTGATAAAAAAGAAAAGTTCCTCTTTCTTCACTTAACATTTTTTTAGTTCAAAAGAAATATGTTTCATGAATTAATGCAAGTTAATACAAATTAATACAAATTAAATAACAGATTAACGTGAGTACAAATAAACGGAAGATTTTGATCAACAAGGTGATTTTATTGGGAAATGATACAGTCACAGCAACACGTGATCTAATTTCTTAGTTCTGCCATTTTCTAATACTAACCTTAACGTTAATGCTGGCCATGCTGTGTCGTTTAGGTTAGTGCTGGTTAGGGTTGGAAAATTACTGTAATTTTACCCAATTTAATGTAAGTTTCTGAAATCAAAATTACATGTAATTTTTATCATGTGAATAAGTTTTTGCAAAAATTTTTTTAACGCTGGTATAAAAATTACATAATGATGGATATTTATTAGTGCTGGCTAAACTTTTGTAATGTCGGTAAAATTATCATGTGATAATGCACTATTACATAAATAACTTTGTTACGTTTCCGTATTAAACGTCGATACGTCATGTGTACAGATCTCATGATTCTGAACTACCCAGCACATAAGATCGTGTAACATGAAAGTTAAAGGTTGATAATACAGTAATATGACCTTTGACTTTCTGGAGGATGAAACGATTACTGTATAAGAATTTTAAATCAATTTTGTTTTTTTTGCTTGCTCCAGATATTAAATTTTAACTGACTAGAAAAATTTTTACGAATGAAACATTAAATTATATTTTGATTTATACATAAGATCAGGTACTTAATATACTAAAGCTCTTAATAATTTATCAATTCAATTTTCAACTTTTTAGTCTTTAAAATTTAATTTCAATTTAAAACTTGAAATAATTTTTTTTAAAAAATATATAAAAATAATGATTTATAAAATAAAATACAATAAATTTTTATCTTTAATAATACTAAATAATTTTTAAGAAATACTTTAGTAAAAATTTAATAAAATTTGAAATTATTTTAACAAAACTAATAAAATATCTTAAATTATATATTATATATATATATATAAGTTATATTATTAACTTTATTTTTAAAATTTATAATTGTATTTTTGATGTTTATATAAATTTGTTTAAAACATAGTTTTTGAAAATAATGTATTTAAAGTTTAATAAAGTTAGAATAAATTAGAACTTGAAAATGGTAACTATAATTAAAATTAACCAATCCTGATCTTAGTCTCTTAGCTTTTAAACATATATATATATATATATAGTTTTTTTCGACAGACCTGCATCATTTCACTGACAGTTACTTCATAGCGGGGATAGTAAATGACCCAAGATGTTACAAATAATGAATGACTAGTACACTTTAACCAATCAGAATTGCTGTCAAACAAAATTAATTTTTAAAATATAAACCGTATTTGTATATTTTGTCAAAACTTTACTAAGTCAATTAAAAATTCATTCATTAAGTAAAGTTATTCAGGATAACAATTTGATATATTCAGGATATTCATGCAAATTGAATATCTTTTAATTAATTCACATAAAATTTTTTTGAATTTTTCATACAATGTAAAATATAAAAATGGATTAATAAAAATTTGTCCAATTTACACGAACCTTTCAGAATATATAGAATTTAAGGAATTTATTACCTTGAACAACTTTACTTAGGGCATAAATATTAATTGATATATTAATATCGATATACAGTATTTACGATAATTTATCAGGAAAGTAATCAAGTTCGATAACTTTTTACATAAGCAATTCGACCAATTCGACCAATAAAATCATCTTAGATGTAAATGGCCTAAATGACTCAAACTATCCAAATGACCTGATATTATTTGATTTGAATTTTGATCAAATGATTATTTACCAATAGGTACCTTATTTCACAGACAACTAATCCACAGACAAGTTTATTTTACAGGCGATCAATTAATAAACAACTTCATCTCACAGTTACCAATAGCTCATTTTTCATGGACAGTTTGTTTCACAGACTATACAAGAATTTTTTATAGCTTGCACTAAACTTAAACATAACATCAGTTTTAACTCTAACAATAATTACTATGATCATCTTATCGGTTTGTAAATTTTATTTAAAATAAACATGTATGTAATTATCTGTCTGTAAAATAAGATGTCCATGAGGTGATTGTCTACGGAGTTAGCAGAACCGTTTTTTAACATAATAATAATACTAAAGCATATCGTAATTTACTATTAAAATTCAAGGTTAAGTTGTTGCTATAATATAAGTTAGAAAAAAATTAGATGTTTTTGCTTAAAATATTAAATATTAATCATTTTAATATATATAATGACTATGATGTTAAACATCACTGCTAACTCGTAAGTAACTATAATACTTATAAAAAAATATATAGACTGTGCCTCAGTATTATTTTTATTTCTGAATATTTTTATTTCTGACGTAATTAAATAATGTTATACTATTACTATATCGACATGTATTTGTTCCGTGTTGTCTTATTTTATATTTTTTATTACTTCATATGTTAGTTATACTTAGCTTATATGTACACAGCCGAATTGATGGCAGCACAAGGACATTCTTTACGTAGATTAGATCGGGTCTGGGTCAAAAATCCTGATAAATAGAATCCCGAAAAACAAAGTCTCGACAAAAATTGACCGGAATTACAGTTAATGCGGGCCAACTTGTCGGGATTATGACCTTATCTGATTTTGTTTGTTGGGATTTTGACCCAGACCCGATTAGATTAGTATGCGTGAATGAATGTGGTACATAATATGCAGTCGTCCAAATTGTTAATGACTAATGCTATAATAAAGAAAGTATCGTGAAAATTTATATGCGCCAAAGAATTAACTAGAATGTGTTTTATTGATGAGAGCATGAATGAAAAATGTTATCAACAAGTATTAACGTTAAATTCAAGGCGGAAAGTGCTATTGGAATAAAGGGAGGAGTAAGTAAAGAAAAGCGTTATTCTCGAGTATGTTCATAATTAAAGGCGTTGTGTTTTAGTAATTGGAAGAAAAAAATTATCCTGTAAGTAACGTAGGACAAAAAAAACTTTTATTTAACAAACATTTACGATCATGAATTTATTCTTTATTCTTTGTTTATTCTAACTAAACTCAGCCGATAACTACATGGGAATCATGATCTTTAAATTGCCGGATAACACCATTATTGGACAAATTGCCATTAGTATTCACCAATTTTTGCCCAATAATGTATATATGTTAAAATGTATTTAAAGACTTGCTCCTGACCGTCAGTAAAACGCGAAATTCGATTCTAAAAATATAGAAAACTAAAAAACTAATAAGTAATTCGAACCGATGCAAACTTTTATGATTCGACTTCACAAAATCCCAATTTAAATTATGCTTATCTTTTTTAACTTGTCCCCGCCATGTGTTTGCGGCTTGTATAAATTGTCATTATCAACATTTATTTCTTTCGTATTAATTACTTACTTACCCCCTTATTCATGATCTATCTTATTCTTTCATTTTCTCATTCTTCTATAATTTCCTTATTTACGTACCATTTTTTTTATTATTATCGTATTACAAAGCTAGACTAAATCTAGCACAGTATGATTTAACTTCCTACAATTCGATGGTAACACCAGAATGAGACACGGATTAACAAGTCATAATCCCAATAAACGTGCGAAAAAAACAATGACAATCGAATACAAAATGTTGACGTTAATCTTTAGCATTCCAATTTAACATATATATGTTAATTGCTTCTCACTAATGAACAAAGATCGACACGGGATCAACACGCGTATGGCTGTGTCAAAATCACGGACATATTCATTTTAGCATTCCGATTTTACAGTTAAAAGAAAATGACCGAGTTTTATAAAGCTACTTTTTTTTGGTTTGGTGATTATTAAACTTATATGATAATGTCTTATAGAATCTGTGATTAAAAAAAGTAGCATGAATAATTCTCAAAATATTCTTTTTTTTGCTATAATTAGCTTAATATATTATTTGGTTACTTGCCAAAATATACCTAATCCCCGATATGAACAAGCCAGTTCATTAATTAATGACAGATTTTATTTCTTTGGTGGCTGGCTGCAAAATTTTGTTGCAACTTATGAAACATGGTATCTTAATTTGTCGGTTTCATTTAATACAACAATGCCACCATGGTACAAAGATGAAGGAATGCCAATAGGATATAGTTTTGGTGGTTCATGTGTTAGTCCTTTTGACAATTCAACTGTTTATTTAATTGGTGGAAGGACGTTTATGCCAAATACAAATTTAGAAACATACACGTCATCAGTGTATGTATTTGATTCTAAAAATTCACTATGGACAGTGCCGGATATAAATAATTTTAATTCTAGTTTTATAATGCGCAGTGATATACAACCTGTTATTGATTATTATGGAAAAATTTTTATTTATGGGGGATCCAAAGAGAATAGTTCAGTATGGTATAATGACGTAAACATACTTGATACCGCTACTCTGACTTGGTTGACACAACCTCAGCCTTCAAGTGTCCTTCAATCTAATGACTATGCAGCAGTACTTTTACCAAATAATCAAATTGTTTATATTGGTGGACGTCAATTTAATGGACCTGACATTGATATGAATCAAGTATAGTTAAACCATACTAATGTTTTGTACTCTATTTTTCAACTTTTCAAATATTTATTTTTAAAGCTTATCCTTTAACTAATATTGAATATAGATTCGGATATTTAACACACAATCTTACACCTGGTCTATTAAAGTATTTTTATTCATATTTATATTATTATATTTATTAATTAACGCACTTTTATGAATATATATCTTTTTAGGTAGCTACTGGTGCTTCAATAAATGTTCGTGTTGGACATTCGGCTGTTTTAAGTATGTGAATTGATTTTTTTAAAAAAAAATCAAATCAAATGTTTCTATTTTTTTAAATTTATTATTTATTTTTCTTTTCTATCAGCTAAAGATAAAAATATTATTGTTTATGGAGGTTCAATATCAAATGAAAATGGGTCGCAATCGACTCCTGATCTTGCAGTATTAAATACAGATACTTGGGTTTGGTCTATTCCAAATATTCCTCAAAATAATGCACCACCGCCACTCACTTATCATTCTGCTGCATTATATGGAGATTATATGATTATTGTATTTGGTAAATGTTGCATCATTAAGGTTTCGTTTGTCATGGAAAATTTTTTAAAGTTATTCAATATTTTGTATCTAGGTCGAATCACAACGTCAGTTGACACATATACTAATAACATTTATATTCTTGATACACAAAACTACACTTGGATTGCCTCATTGAATGGTCCAACATCAACCATTATAAATCAAAAAACTCCAACCATTACGAACAAAATAGCAAACCATACAAAACCAATACAAGCCGGTATGATTCTATTTGGCAATGCATTAGCATATATTGGATTTGGAATTGGTGTAGGTAGCGTTATTTTATTTGGAATTTTAGTTGCTGCTGTAATTTGGTTTTATAGAAGTCGGCATAAAAAAGTGTCTGCTCATAAAGTACCTGGAAAAAATACTTATTAATTTTAATATTCTGTAAAAACAAGGTAGAACGTTATGTACATAAAGAAAATTAATAAATCAATATTTATAATGTCTGATATGTTATTAACAGTACTGACAATCTATTACATTATTAGAATTTCGCTTATTTTATTTTATTTTCCTATTGTTTTACTGTAAGTTTTGATATTTAAACTATATTAAATTGTTGCAGGAATGTATTTAACTTTTTAATTTAAGAACAAAAAAATTCTATAACTTAACCAAAATTTTCTCTGGCTAACACTGATTATTAAAATATACAAAGTCATTTTAATTGAAAATACGTATATAATAAGGCATTATTCTTATTTACAAACTAAAACGTTAACAAA
This sequence comes from Cetraspora pellucida, assembly GCA_910591915.1. Classification (NCBI taxonomy): domain Eukaryota; kingdom Fungi; phylum Glomeromycota; class Glomeromycetes; order Diversisporales; family Gigasporaceae; genus Cetraspora; species Cetraspora pellucida. Next base: position 13,342 of record CAJVQA010004537.1, read on the forward strand.
AGTTATTTTAAAGCTAAGGAATTATTTATTGACAAAATAGAATTGTCAGAATACAACCGCTAAAAGCATAAAATAGATTATGATGAAATAGAGTAGGAAAAGTAGTGACAGGAAATTATATTAAGATGTAGAAACAACTTAAGTTCAACTTCTTATTGTATAATCACTGGATTCACTCATGCACAAAATATTTGGATCGAAACTCCTTAATATATTCTTCTACTATGATATATAAACTAAACCTGCATTGTATTGCCGTGACACTATTTTGCTAAAAATCAATTGATGATTCTAAGTAAGACTATTGTCAAAGATATAATTGCCTGAAAAAAATCACTAAGAAAAGTGATTGTTTTAAGGAAGTCATTATTAAAAATGTTTATCGAGTTTGGTTAGGTGTCACTAGTGATGGGCAACGCGCGGGATCCGCGCGGGATCCCGCGCGGGATCACGCGCGTGATGCGCGTGATTTTTTTGGATCCCGCGCGGGATTTTTAATATGAAATTATTCAGCCCACATTAGCTTTTCATCTGGCCTACATTACATCTAATCCGGCCTGCATTAACATAATCAGGCCAATTCCTAATTTGTTATTAATGTACATATGCACGCATTTCTCTGTAGAACCTTTTATTTATTTATCATTCCACATAGAAAATTTAATTTCTTAAACTGTTAATATTAATAACGTAAAGAATCTAAAATTTTTAATTTTTTATATAAAAGTAATGACCAAGAATATATTTATTAAATTCGTGAGAAATTAAAAAACTCTATCCTATCCCGCGGATCACGCGCGGATCACGCGCGTGATCCCGCGCGGCTGCGCGGGATTTTAAAAAAACCGCGATTTGCCCATCACTAGGTGTCACGATCAGCTTAACTTTTTAAATACTTAATGCAGTCTTAGTTGTAATGATTCTTAGTTGAGGTGAGGTATATTAAATATGGCTGACTGTCGAAGTTACTGCAGATATTATTATCGTTATAAATTATTATACTTCTTATATCAGTCATTCATTCCGTAGATACCAATTATAAGTCAAGTTAAAATTACAATTTTTACAAGTCGATTGGATCTATAATCTGTCATATGACCGACATTAACTGGTATAATTACGTAATTTTTGCAAAAATGTAACAACCCGTGGGCTGGTAGACCTGCCTTACCCGAATATGCGAAGTGATGGTAGATCACGTGATCGAAAAGCGAGGCGGCCACACGACAGGTGTCGCACAAATAAGGCAAGCGATTAAAGGTTGAGAATCATATGCGAATGACATAATAGCATATGTTAACAACATGCAAACGATGGGGCGGCAAACAACATGGGCAAACAAAGAGTCACATAAATACACAAGTAGCGAAGGGAGGTCACTTCGGTAATAAGCCTGAAAGACAAGGAAGTTCTTCGACCCTCCCAACCCACCCTAAGAATAACGGGAAATCACGTGGTCCTTCCGTTTCTTCGCTCTCATTTCTCTGCTCACATTATGGGCTTGCATGTATCTGCTCGCAGCCGGCTTGCCTCGGCAAGCGGGAAACCACCGGCTTATAAATCCTGCGGCGACTCCCAGCGCAATAAGTTTGCAAATTTTTCGGGATGTCTTTGCCGTTCCTGTCCAATCTCGGTCAATTATTCACTCTATGACATGTACTGCGCTAACACGTTTCTTAACTGCTTAAATAAAAAATTCACCTCCGGCCTAATAAATAATTTGCCGGCTTAGCCCAAACAAGAGTGTAGTGTGAAGCAATGCTTTTCGTAACAGTTAACGTTAATTAAAAGAGTATATACAGATTGTTAGAATACATGAATGCCTTATCGTTATGTTTGTCTTTTTCAATCTCAACTTCATCCTAACAACAATAACCAATTTGAAGAATTCTACCAGAATAATCTATTTCAGAGGACCTTTGATAGTACATATATGAATACCGTCAGATTATCTTTTCAACTCAACCTTTTATTATTTAAAGATGATAAGCCATGTTATTTGAGGTGTTAAAATCCAAGAATTACCAGTTCTGCTTGGCAAGGCTCGTTAAAAGGCTAATTTTTATTTATTTATTTTGAGTTTTAGCTTAGTATGCTTAATAAGATTTATACTACGTATGAACTGAATAATCATAAATGAAACAATTTATATTTGAATTTCAAATGTTATTATGAATAGTAGACGGATCAATTTGATTGCCTTGTTACTTTAAATACTTAATGAGTACTGCTAAGTAAAAACTGGAATGCCTAAAAGTAGAATTTTATAAATGTAATATACCTTTAAGTGTGATCCTGACTTATAACAACACTATATATAATTTTATCTATAAATGCACGCTCTCTTTGTGTAATATCTGCGTCAGTTTAAAATAATTATAATCTCGCTAATACCTACCCCACTCTTGCCTGACAGAAATTTTCATCATAACCCTAATGAAATTCAGTATTTAAATTTTGATCTGACACAAATTTTAATTTAACATATACATCACCAAAGGAAATCATACTTCATACTTTATATACTTGAAGTCATTCATCTGTGATCTGCGTATGTATTTGTGATTCATTTTATACTGAAAAGCATTGAATTTTAATTCTTAAGAGTTAATATACGTACTAATCATTTAATTGACTTTTAAAAATTTAAGTTAGTATATGCTCCTAAGTGTATTAAACTATAATAAGCGATTACGTGTCAATTATGTAATGTATTTAAAAAAAAAACTTTTGTTCATTACCTTTATTTTAGGCTGTTTCCTTTATGCATTCATCTCATCAGGTCTATTTTGAAGATTTTCTTAACGCGAAATCTATAAAAAATAATAATAAATAAATAAATAAACTTTCACAATCTTTTTTTTTTTTTACTGTCATCCATTAATTCTGCTAAGTTTAATCTTTCACTAATCGTTTTACACTACACTTTACTATTGTTTCCTTTATTATTTATTAAGAGAAAAAAAGATTGATAAAAAAAATTTGGTTTTCGGATTTTCCTAAACTTCTGAAAATAAATCCCAAACTCTCGATCTTTCAAACAGTAAGTATGAACATATAACTTTATTGGTCAAATTCATGTGATTTAGATATTTCGGACGTAAGGCAACCTACATTTTGCATAATAGCTTACTGAGTCTAATAGAAATCCTATATATAAAGGGGTCGATGATTATTGGTAGAGATCTCTTTGAGTTCTGGATATCTTTCGGTAGTCCTTTTAGTTCTTGAGTAGCCTTGTAAAAAACTCTTTTAATACATAAATACAATTTAATAAAATCTTCTCTTTAGCTCTTGGTCCCTACTATACAATCGATCTCTTTCGCTACTTATATCCTTGAGTTCTCTTGTAAATTGTAAATATAAACGATCCCTGCGTCACTAATTAAAGAACACGACTAGCAAAATTTAATCTATCTTAATACCTGCTCTCCTAAAATCGTTAATAAAGTTTGTGAAACCATTCCATCACAAAAACTAACGTCCATGGATATTTAATAGTTAAAGAAAGAGTTTAGAAACAAAAACCGCAAATGGTTCTATGAAAAGGATTATATATTCATGGAACAATATAATGTATTTTTATGGTATATTATTTGGTTCGATATAGATACAGCAAATATAACCATGCACCTCAAGCTAGTGATTTTGATGTTCTGAAAGTTGAAAAAAAACAATTCTAAGTGATATGGCTAGTGTACTAATGATGCACGCCCGCCTCCTATGCCATTTTTTAACATTTTGTGTCAAATGGTTCGTTCCAGAAGAAAACAAGGATAGATGTTAATGTACCAGACTCCTTCATTATACGATACTTTAAAAATCAAACTAAAAAGTGAAAAGAAAATCAACACATTTATAAAAATGTTTATTTTTGGATAATGGATGAAACCTTTAAGCTGGTCTTTTACTAGTTTCATACATATAACTCGCATCAGTTGTTCAGAAGTAATTCTATAATTCTCCCACTAATATAATAGACAAGGGACATTTCCACTTACAGGGGTTCAAAATGTTTTAATTATAGGTCAAATGACTTGATGTACCTCAATTTTATATGTAAATTTATGAAAAAAATTTATTTAAT